>CADDIJ020003012.1:0-20507 GCA_902809745.2 Tetradesmus lagerheimii
ACGATACACAACATTCTTAGTGAACACACCAGCTGCAATAGCCGCAGTAGCTGCACGGAAGCCCCAACCACCAACACCTTGAGGGCACTCCAGATGCCAACCCGCGAGAAGGCAACATACAACTGACCATGCGAGAACACAGGGCGAGGCAGGTACACACCTGCTGCCTTGAGGGTCTGCCCTTGCGCCTTGTTGATTGTCATGGCATATGCAACGCGCACTGGAAACTGGCGCCTGCACATATCAAAAGGCATAGCCTGTGCATCAGAGGGCTGCAGGTTCAGGCGTGGCAACCACACCACTCGGCCCTTTGCAGGGCCTGTGGCCACCTTTGCCTGGATGAAGTTGTCCATGAGTTTCGTGACCACCATGCGTGTGCCATTCGCCAATCCTACAGACATGTTGCGCAGCAGAATGATAGGGCACCCAACGTGCAAGCGCAGCTTGTGTGGCGGCAAGCCAGACATGCGCAGAGTGTTCAAAAACTCTGGTGGATACAGGTGACCTTGTTGCTCACCGCGCACCACTGAGTCAGCACTGCTGTACACTCGGCTCTCAACCTGAACACCGTCAGGCCGGGGTGCACACATCCTTGCTGTCATCAGATCATTCACTGCATCAACATCATCATTCAGAGGCGTAAGGATCGCACGCTCCACAATGTGCTGCTGTCGTGCAGCATCACCGCTTTGGCTGTCAATCTCCCCATACACAGCATCTATCAATTCCTGCAAAGTGCCCTCTTGCTGCCCTCCGCCACACACGAACTCATCAGGCAGGCGTATGTAATCCTCGCCTACAGCAGCGCATGTGGGCTCGGTGCCCTCGCCCACGCGCTGCAGCCAATCTGCAAACTGCTGCTGCTTTGCCGCTGTTGTTGATAACGCTGTGCACGGGCAAACAAATTCTGCACCCAATTGCGGCGAGGGGCGGGGTTTGCTGCAGGAGCTGCGCCACTGGCACCAACAGCTGCCACAACGACAGCAGCAGCACCGAGTAACATGCCTGCATTGCCTGCAGCAGCACCTGCGAAGCGGCACAGCAAACACAGTGCAAGACATTTACTTGGTCTGCCCAATCCCACAGGGATGCCAACGCACGCACACAGCTGCTTGACGGCAGTCTGCAGCACTCTGCATTGCCACGCTGCCTACTGCGCAGGCAACTGAAGCCTTATGCAATGCGGCGCCAAAGCCCACTGCTCTGCCCCACGATAGCCTACTGCGGTGCCAGATGCCTGCTCACCTGTGCTGGGGTGGTCTGAGGTGGTGTTGCCCTGAAACTGCTGCTCCAGTTGCTGCACAAACTGGTGCCGCAAGCGCTCTTGCTGTGATGCTGTTTCTGCGCGTGCCACTGGTGGCTGCTGTGGCGGCAGCTGCGGCTGCACGGGTGGCTGTGCTGGCGGCAAATACCGCACCGAGTACTGCAGCGGTACGTCATACTCCTGTTCCAACTGAGCAAGCACATGCTGCAGGTGCTGCTGAGATGTCACCCGCAGCACGCGAGCTGGAAGAAGGACTGGCCGGCGCGGGTGCGCCTGCTCTGGCACTGTCACCTCTGCCAAGAACTGCGCTGATGCAGTCGTGACTTGGGGCTGGACTGCTCCACCTGCCTGCTGGGCTGCTGGACGCGCTTGCTGGGCTGCTGCTGCCGCAGCAGCACGGGCTGCCGCCTGTTCCTGCAAGCGCCGCTGCATAACCTGCAATGCATTCTGGTAGGCAGACTGCACAGGCTGCGGTGCGGTGAGCATGCTGGCAAGGAACTGTTGCTGCCGCTGCTGAACATTGGGTGGCAGCTGGCCCAATGGGTCCGTGGCAGCACCTGCAGGCAGGCAGGCAGGCAGGCAGGCAACATCATACATGAGTTGATGGAAGACATCAAGCTGAACATCAAACGTCCACAAATTGCTCTCATGGCAATTCCAACATGCCAGCATCGTTTGTTTTGCTTGCTGTGCTGCTGCTGCTGACGTACCTGGTGTGTGAGCTGCTGCTGGCTGAGCTCCATCTGTTGCAGGAGGACTGGCGAGTGGAGCTCCAATTGCAGCGGGGGAAACTCCCACTGCAACATCAACAATTGGCAGCAGGAATGGAAGCGTTTAGCGCAGCACACCTTGCCTCACAGTGACGATCACTGCTCTGCAAAAGTTCGAGAACACTGTGAAGACATCAGTGCCCGCACAACATTCATCCCAGCAAATCTCACCTTCCTCGTGTCGATCATCGCGATCTGCTTGCCTCGCAGCGTGCTGCTGCCGCTGCAGAGACGCCCTGCTGTTGGGTGTGGTGGTTGCTGCAGCCGTGGCAGTGATGGCCAGCAAGATCACGCTGATCACTGCCCACCACCTCAAGTACAACGTGTATGCATCATTCGAGCACCAAAGTCGTTCAGCGCTGTGCTTGGTGGTTACAACTGCGACGCATTGCAGGAACAGCGCTGATCGCAAGGTGCTGCATGTCACAGGTATGCGGTTGAAAAACCAAAGCGATTCGCGACGCTGCACTGCTTGTATCCACCGAGTTCCGCACACGCCCTGGGGTTCAAGGGCCAGGTCCTAAGCCAGGCTTCTGACTGACGGACGGACGGTATTTCTTTTAAGTAATGGATGGATAGTAATGGATGGATCGAAGACAGGTGCTTCTGCTCGCAAGTGTCGTGGTTGCACGTACAACACTGACAGGCAACCTGCTTCCAAATCACCAGCAACTTGTAGCTGCAGCTCACAGTATATGACACATGCCAGGACACAAATTTTGGTTTCCTCAAGCACAGTGTTCCAGCGCCGAGTGTGAAGCTCAAACCCCAACGCCCTGGAACAGCTCATGGTACACAGCGTTCTTTGTGTACACCCCAGCTGCAATAGCCTCTGTTGCCGCACGGAATCCGGTTCCTGTTCGGTGTGGTGGTGGTTGCAGCAACCGCGGCAGCGATGGCCAGCAAGAGCACGCTGCACACTGCCCACCGCCTCATAAACAAAGGATGAGAATTCATCCTGACTTCAGACAACATTCCAGCCAGCCGTTTAGACGGTGTGCGTGGTGGTCACAGCAGCAGCAATGGCACCAGCATGAAATGAACGCCGTGCGCTGCATTTTGCTGCTTGACAGACATGATGAAGCGATTCGAAAACTTCGTGTGTGCCTCAGAGCCTGATAATGCGTGTTCTGATCTTTTCGAAGCTCCCCTGGGGTTTAACGGCCAGGTCCTAAGCCAGGCTTCTGACTGACTGACTGACGGACGGTATTTCTTTTAAGTAATGGATTTCTTTTAAGTAATGGATGGATGGATGGACTAGTGGTTACCCGTGGCTCCGCCACTCGCATCTGGCACGGAAGACAGGCATGGAATGTGCATTGTGTTGTTCAGGTGTGCTGCTGCGGGACAAAGGTGGCCTGACATCTGTCCGAACCCTTTGGTGTGAGGCAGCTTTGGTAATGCCTTGTCGCGAATCGAATTGACAAAACTTCAATTGCACCTTTACTGCCGACCTGTCTCCATGACTGTTCTGATAACACTTGGGGTTCTACATGCAGGGGTGTGCTGCTCATCATCATCATGTTACCCATTAAGCCATAGCATAGGGGTGTGCTGCTGACAGTTGGTGTGTTACATAAGCAAAACGTGGCCAGCGGCTTGTTGCAGCATGTGACATTTGCAGCTACCGCAACCACTGCAGCTGCAGCATGATAGATTATAAATACATGCCAGAGCTCCAGGGCCGAGTTCCTCAAGCACACTGTTCCAGTGCCGAGTGTGAAGCTCAAACCCCGATGCCCTGGAACACCTCACGATACACAACATTCTTAGTGAACACACCAGCTGCAATAGCCGCAGTAGCTGCACGGAAGCCCCCAACCACCAACACCTTGAGGGCACTCCAGATGCCAACCCGCGAGAAGGCAACATACAACTGACCATGCGAGAACACAGGGCGAGGCAGGTACACACCTGCTGCCTTGAGGGTCTGCCCCTGCGCCTTGTTGATTGTCATGGCATATGCAACGCGCACTGGAAACTGGCGCCTGCACATATCAAAAGGCATAGCCTGTGCATCAGAGGGCTGCAGGTTCAGGCGTGGCAGCCACACCACTCGGCCCTTTGCAGGGCCTGTGGCCACCTTTGCCTGGATGAAGTTGTCCATGAGTTTCGTGACCACCATGCGTGTGCCATTCGCCAATCCTGCAGACATGTTGCGCAGCAGAATGATAGGGCACCCAACGTGCAAGCGCAGCTTGTGTGGCGGCAAGCCAGACATGCGCAGAGTGTTCAAAAACTCTGGTGGATACAGGTGACCTTGTTGCTCACCGCGCACCACTGAGTCAGCACTGCTGTACACACGGCTCTCAACCTGAACACCGTCGGGCCGGGGTGCACACATCCTTGCTGTCATCAGATCATTCACTGCATCAACATCATCATTCAGAGGCGTAAGGATCGCACGCTCCACAATGTACTGCTGTCGTGCGGCATCACCGCTTTGGCTGTCAATCTCCCCATACACAGCATCTATCAATTCCTGCAAAGTGCCCTCTTGCTGCCCTCCGCCACACACGACCTCATCAGGCAGGCGTATGTAATCCTCGCCTGCAGCAGCGCATGTGGGCTCGGTGCCCTCGCCCACGCGCTGCAGCCAATCTGCAAACTGCTGCTGCTTTGCCGCTGTTGTTGATCACGCTGTGCACGGGCAAACAAATTCTGCACCCAATTGCGGCGAGGGGCGGGGTTTGCTGCAGGAGCTGCGCCACTGG
Organism: Tetradesmus lagerheimii; assembly: GCA_902809745.2. Classification (NCBI taxonomy): domain Eukaryota; kingdom Viridiplantae; phylum Chlorophyta; class Chlorophyceae; order Sphaeropleales; family Scenedesmaceae; genus Tetradesmus; species Tetradesmus lagerheimii. The sequence continues at coordinate 4,749 of CADDIJ020003012.1, forward strand.
CACCAACAGCTGCCACAACGACAGCAGCAGCACCGAGTAACATGCCTGCATTGCCTGCAGCAGCACCTGCGAAGCGGCACAGCAAACACAGTGCAAGACATTTACTTGGTCTGCCCAATCCCACAGGGATGCCAACGCACGCACACAGCTGCTTGACGGCAGTCTGCAGCACTCTGCATTGCCACGCTGCCTACTGCGCAGGCAACTGAAGCCTTATGCAATGCGGCGCCAAAGCCCACTGCTCTGCCCCACGATAGCCTACTGCGGTGCCAGATGCCTGCTCACCTGTGCTGGGGTGGTCTGAGGTGGTGTTGCCCTGAAACTGCTGCTCCAGTTGCTGCACAAACTGGTGCCGCAAGCGCTCTTGCTGTGATGCTGTTTCTGCGCGTGCCACTGGTGGCTGCTGTGGCGGCAGCTGCGGCTGCACGGGTGGCTGTGCTGGCATCAAATACCGCACCGAGTACTGCAGCGGTACGTCATACTCCTGTTCCAACTGAGCAAGCACATGCTGCAGGTGCTGCTGAGATGTCACCCGCAGCACGCGAGCTGGAAGAAGGACTGGCCGGTGCGGGTGCGCCTGCTCTGGCACTGTCACCTCTGCCAAGAACTGCGCTGATGCGGTCGTGACTTGGGGCTGGACTGCTGCACCTGCCTGCTGGGCTGCTGGACGCGCTTGCTGGGCTGCTGCTGCCGCAGCAGCACGGGCTGCCGCCTGTTCCTGCAAGCGCCGCTGCATAACCTGCAATGCATTCTGGTAGGCAGACTGCACAGGCTGCGGTGCAGTGAGCATGCTGGCAAGGAACTGTTGCTGCCGCTGCTGAACATTGGGTGGCGGCTGGCCCAATGGGTCCGTGGCAGCACCTGCAGGCAGGCAGGCAGGCAGGCAGGCAACATCATACATGAGTTGATGGAAGACATCAAGCTGAACATCAAACGTCCACAAATTGCTCTCATGGCAATTCCAACATGCCAGCATCGTTTGTTTTGCTTGCTGTGCTGCTGCTGCTGACGTACCTGGTGTGTGAGCTGCTGCTGGCTGAGCTCTATCTGTTGCAGGAGGACTGGCGAGTGGAGCTCCAATTGCAGCGGGGGAAACTCCCACTGCAACATCAACAATTGGCAGCAGGAATGGAAGCGTTTAGCGGAGCACACCTTGCCTCACAGTGACGATCACTGCTCTGCAAAAGTTCGAGAACACTGTGAAGACATCAGTGCCCGCACAACATTCATCCCAGCAAATCTCACCTTCCTCGTGTCGATCATCGCGATCTGGTTGCCTCGCAGCGTGCTGCTGCCGCTGCAGAGACGCCCTGCTGTTGGGTGTGGTGGTTGCTGCAGCCGTGGCAGTGATGGCCAGCAAGATCACGCTGATCACTGCCCACCACCTCAAGTACAACGTGTATGCATCATTCGAGCACCAAAGTCGTTCAGCGCTGTGCTTGGTGGTTACAACTGCGACGCATTGCAGGAACAGCGCTGATCGCAAGGTGCTGCATGTCACAGGTACGCGGTTGAAAAACCAAAGCGATTCGCGACGCTGCACTGCTTGTATCCACCGAGTTCCGCACACGCCCTGGGGTTTAACGGCCAGGTCCTAAGCCAGGCTTCTGACGGACGGACTGACTGACTGACGGACGGTATTTCTTTTAAGTAATGGATGGATGGACTAGTGGTTACCCGTGGCTCCGCCACTCGCATCTGGCACGGAAGACAGGCATGGAGGTGCATTGTGTTGTTCAGGTGTGTTACATAAGCAAAACGTGGCCAGCGGCTTGTTGCAGCATGTGACATTTGCAGCTACCGCAACCACCGCAGCTGCAGCATGATAGATTATAAATACATGCCAGAGCTCCAGGGCCGAGTTCCTCAAGCACACTGTTCCAGTGCCGAGTGTGAAGCTCAAACCCTGATGCCCTGGAACACCTCACAATACACAACATTCTTAGTGAACACACCAGCTGCAATAGCCGCAGTAGCTGCACGGAAGCCCCCAACCACCAACACCTTGAGGGCACCCCAGATGCCAACCCGCGAGAAGGCAACATACAACTGACCATGCGAGAACACAGGGCGAGGCAGGTACACACCTGCTGCCTTGAGGGTCTGCCCCTGCGCCTTGTTGATTGTCATGGCATATGCAACGCGCACTGGAAACCGGCGCCTGCACATATCAAAAGGCATAGCCTGTGCATCAGAGGGCTGCAGGTTCAGGCGTGGCAGCCACACCACTCGGCCCTTTGCAGGGCCTGTGGCCACCTTTGCCTGGATGAAGTTGTCCATGAGTTTCGTGACCACCATGCGTGTGCCATTCGCCAATCCTGCTGTTGGCGCCGGCTGCCACGCTGTGCATCTGCGTTCTGCTGCCGGTTTTGCCGCTGTTGTTGATCACGCTGTGCACGGGCAAACAAATTCTGCACCCAATTGCGGCGAGGCGCGGGGTTTGCTGCAGGAGCTGCGCCACTGGCACCAACAGCTGCCACAACGACAGCAGCAGCACCGAGTAACATGCCTGCATTGCCTGCAGCAGCACCTGCGAAGCGGCACAGCAAACACAGTGCAAGACATTTACTTGGTCTGCCCAATCCCACAGGGATGCTAACGCACGCACACAGCTGCTTGAGGGCAGTCTGCAGCACTCTGCATTGCCACGCTGCCTAGTGCGCAGGCAACTGAAGCCTTATGCAATGCGGCGCCAAAGCCCACTGCTCTGCCCCACGATAGCCTACTGCAGTGCCAGATGCCTGCTCACCTGTGCTGGGGTGGTCTGAGGTGGTGTTGCCCTGAAACTGCTGCTCCAGTTGCTGCATAAACTGGTGCCGCAAGCGCTCTTGCTGTGATGCTGTTTCTGCGCGTGCCACTGGTGGCTGCTGTGGCGGCAGCTGCGGCTGCACGGGTGGCTGTGCTGGCAGCAAATACCGCACCGAGTACTGCAGCGGTACGTCATACTCCTGTTCCAACTGAGCAAGCACATGCTGCAGGTGCTGCTGAGATGTCACCCGCAGCACGCGAGCTGGAAGGACTGGCCGGTGCGGGTGCGCCTGCTCTGGCACTGTCACCTCTGCCAAGAACTGCGCTGATGCAGTCGTGACTTGGGGCTGGACTGCTGCACCTGCCTGCTGGGCTGCTGGACGCGCTTGCTGGGCTGCTGCTGCCGCAGCAGCACGGGCTGCCGCCTGTTCCTGCAAGCGCCGCTGCATAACCTGCAATGCATTCTGGTAGGCAGACTGCACAGGCTGCGGTGCAGTGAGCATGCTGGCAAGGAACTGTTGCTGCCGCTGCTGAACATTGGGTGGCAGCTGGCCCAATGGGTCCGTGGCAGCACCTGCAGGCAGGCAGGCAGGCAGGCAGGCAACATCATACATGAGTTGATGGAAGACATCAAGCTGAACATCAAACGTCCACAAATTGCTCTCATGGCAATTCCAACATGCCAGCATCGTTTGTTTTGCTTGCTGTGCTGCTGCTGCTGACGTACCTGGTGTGTGAGCTGCTGCTGGCTGAGCTCCATCTGTTGCAGGAGGACTGGCGAGTGGAGCTCCAATTGCAGCGGGGGAAACTCCCACTGCAACATCAACAATTGGCAGCAGGAATGGAAGCGTGTAGCGCAGCACACCTTGCCTCACAGTGACGATCACTGCTCTGCAAAAGTTCGAGAACACTGTGAAGACATCAGTGCCCGCACAACATTCATCCCAGCAAATCTCACCTTCCTCGTGTCGATCATCGCGATCTGCTTGCCTCGCAGCGTGCTGCTGCCGCTGCAGAGACGCCCTGCTGTTGGGTGTGGTGGTTGCTGCAGCCGTGGCAGTGATGGCCAGCAAGATCACGCTGATCACTGCCCACCACCTCATGTACAACGTGTATGCATCATTCGAGCACCAAAGTCGTTCAGCGCTGTGCTTGGTGGTTACAACTGCGACGCATTGCAGGAACAGCGCTGATCGCAAGGTGCTGCATGTCACAGGTATGCGGTTGAAAAACGAAGCGATTCGCGACGCTGCACTGCTTGTATCCACCGAGTTCCGCACACGCCCTGGGGTTCAAGGGCCAGGTCCTAAGCGAGGCTTCTGACTGACTGACGGACTGACGGACGGACGGACGGACGGTATTTCTTTTAAGTAATGGATGGATGTGAACTTGGCACACCAAATGGCTAATGTTTGCGGTGCAACCTGCAGATATAGTTACCTTGCACACACATGCTGAGCCCTCAGGCTGAATCGACGCTCTAGCCTGCCCCAGTTCGACTGCGTAACTGGGTCACCCAGTTGGGTACGGTACCCACCCACCACCAGTGCGGCACAAGCGCAGAGCATGATAGGCGTTGATGGAAATGTTTGATCACTCACCCAAAAAGCACTTGATGGGTGATACTCCGTGTCTGGCTTGCGCGATTACCAGCACGCTGCAGCTGCAGTTGGCTGGTGAGCGCAGGAGCCCATGGGCCAGCCTGACGGCAGACAGTGCGGACCTGCACCAAGCCAGGCCTCATCTACAGACGCCAGAACCACCTAACGAGCAAGAACGCACTTGCGTATGGGCCGTGCGCATGTGAAGCTGCCAAAAACAACGAAGGACCAGCAGTGACTGGGCCAGCTGTCGACAGCCCCTGAAGGGTTCTGTCACAAACTGTTACCAACTCTGTGCTGGCCACTTGGCCTTGGGCCACTGGTCCTCGACATAATTTCAGGATCTACAGTCTCATTAGGCAGCTTGGATTATGCATGGACTGGCACTTACACTCACTGCTCAACTCGCACTCTTGCAACACTGTGTTGCACAGTGGCAGCAGCGCATTCAACTTGCACAGCGAGCAGCAGCACGAAACACTTGTGTTTGAGTACATAGATAACGTCGTAATAATTAGGTCTGCTGTGGCAGGGAGATTGCGGAGCACACAGTTTGCTGACGCAGTGGTGGTCTGGGAGCTTCATCATCAGTTCTCCCAGATTTTGCGAGTGTAGTGTTAAAGAGACTCATTAGACACCCGGAGCAGGGCGGGGCAGCTTGGCGGGGGCTGCAGCATGTCCGGTGAGCTTTCGCCACGCTGCAGAACGCTTGCATGCTCCAGCTAAACGCAACAACAACGTCAGCACTGTATGTCTTGATGTGGTGTTGACATGCCTGCTGCGGTGAATCACCTGCTGTCAGCACCTGTGACAGCAGCAGCACCACCTGGATAGACCTGCTGCCAGTGCATCATGTCTCTATCAGCATCACCTGTCAGATTCGCAGTCAGCTGTTGTGGCCCATTTCGTGCTGGGCATGGTCAGCTTGCTACCCCTGCAGCAGGCCTGCACCTGCAACTCATGCCGCTGTCATCGCTGACATGCCTGCTGGCCTTTCCTGCCCTGCAACTGCTACATGCCACTTTCGATTGTCTCTCTGCTTAATGCTGCAGCACCCCCTGCAAAGCCTTGGGAACGCAGCGGTGCAGCAACAGCAGCAGCTAGCAACGACCCTGCAGCGCTCAAGCCCTGGGAGCAAGCGGGCGCGTCTGCACTGACCAATCCTGCAAGCGCTGATGTAGCAGCAGCAGGTGTGCAGCCCACTAGACCCTGGGAACGCCAGGGCGTTACCAGTAACGGCTACGCTAGCACATCGTACGGCAGCAGACCCGCCATGTACGGCGCTGGCACTGCCGGCCCTTATGGCACTAGCACCTACAGCAGCAGCGCATACGGTAGCAGCTACGGCAGCCCGTATGGCGGCAGCACTTACGGCAGCGGCTTATATGGCGGCACTGGCGGCATGTACGGCTCCAGCTATGGCAGCAGCTATGGCACTGGATCGATGTATGGCGCCGGAGGGATGTATGGTAGCGGAGGGATGTATGGCAGCACAGGCGGCATGTACGGCAGCAGTATGTATGGTGGAGGAGGCATGTACGGTACTGGTGGGATGTACGGTACTGGCGGCATGTACGGCATGCGACCGGGGCTTGGAGGTGGTATGTATGGGCAGCCAGGATTTGGAGGTGGTATGGGTGGGCCGTTTGACCCAAACGCGCCACCCCCAGCACCACCCACAGCATGGCAGGCGGTGCTTGCAGGAATCAACGGCGTGATGATGTTCTTCGGGCGGCTGTCGTTCCTGGTTGATGAAAATGCACATGCGGTGCATTTCTTCATATCAGCGCTGCTGCAGCTGTTGGATCGTGCGGGGTCGTTGTATGGCGAGATCGCGCGGTTCATCCTGCGCGTCATCTTTAAGCGCAAGCGGCCGCCAGCGCAGATAGGCAAAGGGCAGCTGGCACTGCCACCTGGTGCGCCTGGCGCTGCAGAGGCAGCAGCAGCAGCAGCAGCAGGCAGGCTAGGTTTCACAGGCAGGCCAGGTGCCCCAGCAGCAGCAGCAGGAGTGGGTGCAGGGTTTGGTGCTGCTTGGGCACCGCCAGCTTTGCCCAACAGCAGTATGGGTGCTGGTGATCTGCCTACTGGCGGTCACTGGGAGAACCTGTGGGCTGACAGTTAGCAGCAGCAGCATCATCGTGCATGTGGTGATATGTTGCCATGTGCAGGTGTCGTGTTTGGTTTGTGCCATGTTTGGTGGAGCTTGTGTTGTGTTGCCGCCGTCGCAGTGTTGGGTGTCCACCAAGCTCGCTGTGTGGTTGTTTCTGCGGGGCTGCGCATGTGTTCAGTGTCAGTTTTGTTTGCTGCGCAAGTGATATTCCTGTGAACAGACGCGCATTGATGCGTGACGTGACGTGGGTCACCCAGTGTGCTTTTCTGTCAGCATGCAGCAGTGGTGTGTATGTTTCTGGCTGCTTTCTGCTTGTAGCATAGGTTTGGTCTGAGCTTTGCATCAGCATGTACTTGTATTTTCGTCTCTGTAGCAGCTTGCACATTTGCTGGTTCACTCAGCACACTCTGTCTGTGGTTGCGCACACCATGACCGTCATGTGACATGCGGTGTTTCCTTTCAGCTATTGTGATGTGTATCGAGGAGTATGTGCTAGGCTGACTGTACGTATCAGTGGCTGGCTTTTCATGTGTTCGGGTACAAGTGCTGCAACATCTCTGCTGCAGCTGCCCCGTTACCAAAGTGAAGTTCAGCTGGTGCTGGCTCAGCCTGAGGAGTGTGCTATGTTGATGGCTGCTGATAAGCCTGAGGAGCTTTTGCATGCAACTTCTGCCAGAAGGCTGCCTCAAAGCTGGTAACCTTTGTCCTCGTGAATGGCACGGATCGGAGTTGTGCTGCCGTCAACATGGGAGGAGTCAGAAGCAGATGTGTGATGCTCCAGCTAGCTGCACTGCAGGTCAGGTCAGTTTCACACCTGGCAGCTAGGCTAGCTGGGTTTGCAGCAGTCCCGCTTCAATCTGAGCCTGTCAGCCGTTTTTCCGCCTCAAACAGCGGTGCTGCCAGTGCCAGATCATGTCCGTCCACGAGACAGGCTGTGACTTGGGTGGTCTGAGGGTGTGATGCCCGTGTCACTAGTGTGCACGATGGCGGTTGCGGAAGCTTGACGTGAACCCACGTTGGACCCCAAATGTTCAGCGTGGCACCTAACTCGTAAAAATTTGTTGCAGTAAAGCACGCGCCTTCGGTCCACGATGTGCAACGTTGGTTCCAGGGTTTGTGATGCAGGAAGCTGCGTACAGCTGCGTGTTGTGAAATATACTCCGCCCTGGCGTGGCTGCCAAAGGCATGAAACGTCTCCAAACACCGTTTACGATTGCTTAGACAGCCTACAAGCGGTTGAGCTATCACACCCGTCTGCAGCCCGGTTGAGTGACCAGTACTGACCACAAGCAACGATCACTGCTCCGTTTGTTTATCTGAGCTGTTTGATGCGATATCATTGTGTCATAGCCCTAGCTCTGTGGGCGATTGCCCTGTTTGCGTGCAGTAGTGAGTCACAAGGGTTAAGTGTCAGGAATGCAAGCAGTGCAGGCCATGCGCATCAGCCTGCAAGGTGCAGCTGTGTTACTGCAGCTGCTGCAATCGTTCTTGATGGCCTAAAGGTGTTGCGTTGGCTGACACGCTACGTTTGGCCTGTGACAGTGTCTAGCAGCTCCATGCATGCTGTACATGAGGCACGTGCCAGCCATGCGTATACATCTGCTGCTGCTTCTCATCACCACATGCTGTTGTGCTGTATGCTGAAAGTGCTGTTGTGCTGTATGCTGCATGTATGCTGAATGACAGGGCCAATAATTTCAGTGAGCAGCCACAACCATCAAGGCTGTGGCCATTCCTTCGTAGCAGATGAAGCAAAGCAATGGGCCCAACAGCACACCAAGCAGCAGCAGCAGTTACAGCAGCGCCGCGACATCATCATCAGCAGCAGCAGGCCAGCCGTAAGGAGGCTAGAAGCAGCGCCGAAGGTTCCCATCCGTATCTGGGTGGAGTACCAGGGCACAGATGGCTTGACAGCAGCAGGGCGCCAGCGCTTACGTGAGGTGGTTGGCAAGGCAGTGGCAGTGCTGCAAAAGTTCTACAAGGTAAGCAGCTCGACTTTGGGCAGGTTGTGCTAAGTTTTTGTGCACTCATGTGTGTGGCTTTGCTACACATGTGAATAGTTTGCAAAAAGTAGGATGTAGATGTGAGTGCATGCATGCAAGACATCGTGGATGTGTTGTGCACTCACCGCAGCTGCTGCTGCTGCTGCTGTTGCATTCCTACAGGTGCGTTGGCCGACAGCAGGCCACCTGCTAGTCCCACCGCAGTGCGGCGTCACCGACAGAGCAGGCAACTGCTACGCACACAGGCCTGACTTCCTGTCTGATGCCGGCAGCAGCAGCAGCCGCAGTGCCCGAAACTCGTGTGGCTCTGCAGCCATCAACAGCAGCCACATCGCTGCCTACACGCAGTGCTCAGTCAGGGGGGGCGGCTGCACAGATTTTCCTGGTGAGCTGTGTTTGGCGTGGCAATCCCATGTGTTTTGGAACCCTCATCGCTGCCGCAGGAGTACTGTGTGTGTGTGTGTGTGCAGAAGCAAGCTCTTTGGGGAAGTGCAGCTGCATGGTGGCCAAGTATGGTGCTGCGTGGCCCTTGCAAAGCGTGGTGGTGCCTCTGTGCATACGATATGCGTGGATACAGTGCTGTCAAATGTTAATTTTCTGCTGTGCTGCTGTGCAGGCGGTCAGGGTGAGGCGACCGACTATTACCTGTACGTCAGCGCCCGCAATGACGACGCTTGCAGGAGCGGCGCAGCAGCCTGGGCGCTGCCCTGCCTCTTCGACCCAGCCACCAACCGACCCCTGCTGGGCACTGCCAACTTGTGCCCTTCGTCGCTAGCTCAAGATGATGCACATGCTGCTGCCGCTGTGCTTGTGCATGAGCTGCACCACGCGCTTGGCTTCACCGACCAGCTGCTTGACAAGTTCATTGACGCCCAGGGGCAGCCCATTCCAGAGGACAAGGTGAGGGGAGCGGTTGCTGGGCGGGTATTGCTGCAGGTGACATGTAGCGTGTTATGTGTGACTGGAAGATGTTAGTGCATGCACAGCAGGGGACATCACATTGTGAAGTTCAGTCAGGTGGTGCTCTGCCACATGGCATGCAGCAACCACTGTGTCGTGATATGCCCGCGCCCGTGCGCGCAAACGGTGCTGTACAGACCAGCAGCGCCGGCCAATGCTGAAGGACAGTGCTGTTGCTGCTGCTGATGCTGCTGCTGATGCTGCTGCTGCTGTCAACAAGAGGTTGGCAACCTGTGCTGCAACACGTTAATGGGCTGACAGACATGTAAGCATTGTTCATGCAAAGGTGCGCAGCTTGTCCAACAACTTGATAGCAAGTTGCCATCTTGGGCTTGTCACATAACACCAACTTATGCTGAATGCAATTCATTGCAGGTGGTGCAGTTGTACGCGACACCTTACGGTGAGCGCACCCCAATGATCATCACCCCAACTGTGGCGAAGGAGGTGCAAGCGCAGTTTGGCTGTAGTGAAGTGCCTGGTGCTGCACTGGAAAACGAAGGTGGCAGGGGCAGTGCACTGGCTCACTGGGAGTACAAGTGGTTCCAGGTGCAGCTGGGCTGTTGCACAAATGCTAGTCATCACGGCACTGTTCTAGCTGCCGTGGTTGCAGGGTTGTTCCTATGGTGCAAGCTGTATTCGTCCTTGTGGCAGCGCAAGGCAGGGTAAATGCAGGGGGATTGCATTGCGAGCATGTCTTTAGGCTCACTGGTTTAAAAGTTCAACATGCAATGAATGGTCATTATGGTGCATCGTGCGATGATTGCATGCCATGCTGAGCAGAGCTCAAATCTCTTCCCTCCCACATCACATAATGTACACGCCCCTGCTGCTGCTGCTGCTTGCAGGGCGAGATCATGGTTGCCACCAACCTGTTTGGTGCGCATGGCGGTGCTGGCACGCTCAGCCGCGTTACGCTGGCTCTGATGCAGGACAGCGGCTGGTACGACGTGAACTGGGGCGAAGCTGGTGAGATTGGTGGCTTGCGGCAGGTGCTGCTACCGTTTGAACACTGTGACTCACATCATGTGCCAGCCTTGCTGGTATCCTGGTATGCTGTCCTTGGCGTGGCACGCCCAATTCAGAAGATCGCAGGCCTCACGATTCAGTAGCCCTTCATCTAGTCCGTGGACAATCTTGCGTGGCCTGCGCGTCCATAGTTTGTGCAGGGTCTGGCAGGCTGGTTGTGACTTTGCGTACATATGGTTGCACGTCTGCAGAGGAGCAGGTTGTCACAACCTACCCGGGGTAGGCTGCTGCTGAGCAGCTCTCGTTCGTTTGTTTTTGTTGATGGGTGCAAGTGTTCTCTTCGCCGTGCTTGTGCTGTGTGCTGCGTGCCTTTTTGAGAGGTTCATCAACTTGATCGGGCTGGCAGGCTGGTTGTGACTTTGTTGGCAAGACCTGCACCGCCTACGCTGCTGCACACCCAGGACAGCAGTACTTCTGCACCAAGGAGCAGTACATCAGCGACAATGTGAACACCTTGTGCACATTTGATGGCCTGGCCAGGGCGCAGTGTGCAGAGGCACCTTTCGCAGAGGGCTGTGCCATGAAGGTGAGAGAGGCTTGCACTGCAGTGGTGTTGCGCTGTACAGATATGCGGATGCACTGTGACCGAGAGCGTTGCAATCATATGCAAAATGGTTACACATCAACGGTTGGTGGCCTGGCTTGCACTTCAAAGGCGCTGTGACTGACATTGGCATTCCAGGTTGAGACATCAGCCATTATTATTATTAAAATACGCTGCTGCGCCTCAACCACTCAATGAAGCTGCTTGCATGGCCTGCCACTGCTGCTGCAGCAGCAAGACCTGCGAACCCCCAGACCACTGCATGCCGCACTTTGCCTCCTGGCTGGCCCCTCCTGCTGGTATTACGTCAGCGAATCATTGCTGCTGCGCGTTGTGCACCTGCTTGCGTGCCACATGCAGCACTGGTTGCTCAACTAGTGCACTGGTGGAAGAGTAGGCAACTGCCTCTCCTCCATTCTGTTGCTTACAACTGCTGCTGCTGCTGCTGTTGCTGCTGTCACTACCTGCCTGTTATTCAGGTTGCACTCGGCACCAAGCCTAATTGCCTTTCCCCTGAGTTCTCAAACCGCGGCGGCAGCGTGTTCGGCTGGCAGAACGGTGCCAGCAGCCGTTGCATGCCTGTCACGTGGCCATTTGCAACCACACAAGCGCAGTTCCCAGATTCTGCCAGCCTCAACGGGGCAACTATCCAAGACAGCAGATGCTACGAAACGTCGTGCGCACCTACTGGTCAACTGCAGCTTTCCATCTTGGGTAACAAAATTGACTGCCCCTCCGGTCAAACCGTTGACCTTGCTACAGCCCTACCTGGGGTTTTCACCCAGGGTTCAATCGGCCCCTGCCCTGATAACGCAGCGGCATGTGGGTCACTGGCATGTGGCGAGGGCTGCACCGGTGACGGTGTGTGTGTTGCTGGCAAGTGTTACTGCAGCTTGATGTACACAGGGCCAGGTTGCAGGACAAGGATTGTGCCTGGCAGGGTGAAGGCAAGCAGCAGTGCTTATGTGCCCCCACCAGATCAACGGGTGAAGCTTCCAGGCGGTGTACAGGGTCCTGCTGGTGGTGCGACAAGTGGGCCAATCGTCAGTGAGGCGTCACCCGGTGACACTAGTGACACCAGTGACACGGGTTACACTGGCAGTTACGAGGAGGTTCCCAGCCAGGGTGACATCAGCAGTGAGGAGCAAGCTCCTAGTCCACCCAGCAGTGAAGGGGAAGTTCCTACTGAAGATGGGAGCACCCCTGCAGGAGGCTTTACCACACCCGAAAAGCCTGTTGCAAACACACCTGGTGGCACAACCGACACACCCGAAACTGAGGACAACACAGTCATGGTGAGCTGAGCGCCTGGCATGATAGGCAGAGAGACACTGTGTTAGGTTAGCTCAGCCGGTGGCAGTCAATGTCGGAAGCAGCCGGAGATGAAGCCCTGCATGTGCCGCAGCACGCTGGCTGCTTCTTTGCATTGTGCTGTACCTGGCAAGACATAAAGCGCAGTGCTGGTGCGTGACGTCTATCTCTGTGTCAGCTGCGTTACATGCCACAAGTTGTGGCGCAGCATTACCCTGCTGCTACCACACAATTACCCAGTGCAGCCGCAGCATCAGATTGTTGCTGTCCATCCAGCGCCACATGCTGCTCTGGTCGTCCTTGCGTGCATTGCAGCTGTCCACCTTTCCCCTGCTAGGGCTTATGTCTGTCAAAACCTTTGTCACTCCTTGATGCTGAACCCTGTTATCTGAGCAGCAATTGCTGCTCTGCCCGTCCTGCCCCGCCTCCCACACCTTTGCTTTGCAGCTCTCCCTGATGCTTGACAGCAGCCGTGAGGCCTTCCGTTTGTCAACAGACCGCTTCATCATTGCAGTTGCGCAGCTTGCTGGCGTCAATGAGCGCCAAGTCACACTGCTGCCACTTCCTGCAGCCACCGGAGGTGTGGCCGCCAGCCTCACCCTTGCGTCCCCGTTTCCTGCAAGCGTTCCTGCAGTTGAGGGCTTTCCTGCAAGTGAGACTGTTGCGAACAGCCGTAACAACTTGCGGCGGCTGGCTAGTAACAGCAAGCTTGAGGTGCGCTGCCGCATCCAGGCAGGCAGCGTGAGAGATGCGTCAGATGTTATACGTCATGTTAGTAACGCTGTTCGACAGGCACGCTTTGCAAGGAAGCTATCGGATGCTGGGTTGCAGTTGGTGCCTGGCTCATTGAGCATGGTGGCCCCTGATGGCATAAAGAAGCTGGCTGTTAGCAACAGCAGTGCTGCTGGGTCGCTACGTGTGCGTTCGCTCACTGGTGTGTTGGCAAGTATGGGTGCTGTGCTGTTGCTGGCAATGGTAGCATGATGGAATCTTCAAAACACAGTTTCCAAACATGACGCAGAAAGGAGGAATGTTGCTGTTAAGAACTGTGAGCCGTGTTTGTTGGGCAGGATAACTTATCCTTTAAGAGCGTTCTGTACTGGCTTATTGATTGGAAAGTGGCTGTGATCTTGTGTGTTTCTGCGGTGGCTGCCATTTGCAGCATATTAACTTTCGGATTGGCAAGTGCATGTTTCATATTGGATGATCGAAGGTTTGTGCTGCTGCCAGCCGTCGCATAGTGGAAGTATATTCTGACAGTACCGTAGTTTCTGCATGCTTCTGGCAACTTTCCACCAGGAGGCACAGTGGCAACATCAGTGATATTGCTGTTGTACAGTACTACGAAAGTGCACATCCAGTGTCAGGCAATCAATTGGGCCAGCGCAGGAAGCGTTGCAGCAGCGCCATGACAGACATTTGTTGCATCTTTTCTCGTTACCTGGGAAAGCGACATGTTGCGCATTCCGTACAGTTGTATGGCAGGGTATGTTTTGGCAGTTTTGGAAGCTGCAATGCTGGATGCATGATGTTTGTCGTGCCGTGCCGCAATGAGTGGTATGTGTGCTGAGATTCAGCTGCTGTCTTTGGCCCAAAGACTGCAGCAGTCATTCATTCATGATCATGCAATGATTGATGATGTAACGCCAACACCCCAGATGGTGTACATCTGCTTCAGCGCTGCAGTAGGAACATTTAATGATTTCATCTGGACAAGGCATGCATCTGGGGTGTTGAATGCAACCTGGGGATAAGCTCTGAGCTAAGTGGGTCATTTACAAATGCGGCAGCCTGCTTGAAGCCCCAGTGCACATGCTGGGGCATAAACATCCACAGAAACACGACAACTTCATGGCAACTGCAACCACCGCTGGACTGCAGCTGCCGAAATCGACTCAGCTTGGTGAGTCGGCATGATGATCATAAACATCATCACTGATGAAGCATGATGCTTTGCTGCCCAAACACCTGACAGGGCAATTGCAATCATGCCCTTTATCTCGTAAACCGCAGATGCACCATGGTGGCAATATGACAACTGACAGCTGCAAACCACTGTTTTGCACAAAATGCTGCAGCAAGCATCCCTCAAAAATTGGATGTGATATGCGTAACAACAGCACACCTTAGCAGAACTCCATGGCATGCTCAGTACATGCCAGCAGCAAGAACCATGAAGTCTTGCCCTGCAGATCAACTTCAACACAACACATGACAACCCGGCCATGACAGTTTGGATGATATCATCAAACACATGCATAAACATCCTCTCAAAATGCACATTCAAAGTCCATCACACTGTGGGAATGACATTCCTCTGACCTGCCATCACCAGCACAGCATCGCTTGCGGCAGGGGCAGCAGCTGCACCAGCAGCAGCATCAAGCAGCTCCATATACGCTGTACTAACGTGACGACAAATAACTCCCTGTCTTGCTCAACTAGCCGTTCAGCTGGGCAGCTCAGCAGCTGCTGCGGCGCATAACGCTCTGAATACCATGCCTCACACCAGCAACCAGTAACCAGCACCCATCAAAACTTGTAAACTCGCACAGTGGTGATATGCTCACCATGTTTCTCAGAACCTACGGTAGCCTTGGCATGCACACCTTTACACATCGCTGTGACCATTTCAAAGGAACACAATGGCAGTGCATCCCGCATCACAAGCCAGCAGCAGCGCCACCTGTCTGCACCTTCTGTTGCTGCTTCAACTCAAACGCACACGTCAACACCCACGCCACCTATCTGCACCTGCTGCTGCTGCTGCTGCTGCTTCCCCTCCTCCTGCTGCTGCTGCTGCTGCTGCACCTGGCGCCCTGGCAGCACGCGCTGCACAAACTGCACCAGCTGCCGCGTGTACTCCTCTGGATACTTCCTGTAGTGGCACACGTGCTCCGAATCGCCCCACTTGTGGCAAAACGTTGGGCTGCCAGCTGACGCCATCATCTCCATGAAGCGCTCCACATTGACTGGCTTCACAAGCACGTCTGCATCGCTGTACAGGAACAGCTTGGGGCAGGGGGGCGCGTGCCGTAGCCACGCCTGCTCAAAGTTGTTGACCTGCTTGCGAATGGACGGCAGGTCTAGGTAGCTCTGCAGGACTGCTGTTGTGGAGTTGACGAGCCGCGGCATCTGCTCTTCGATGCCGTCTGCAGGGCGTGCCAGGGCAGCGGCCACAATTGCGCGGGAGAAGACATCTGCAGGAGTGCGCAGCAGCGTGTGGCGGCAGGGGCAGCTGTGATTAGATAGGGAGGGATGATGTGTGCAGTAATGTGGTGCGCTGTGACAAAGTGCAGCGATCATTGCTCACAGCTGATCAGGTCTCAGCTGGCAGGGTCAATGCTGCCACACAAAGCACAGTCACTGCTGCTGTATGCAGGCTGTTGTCGAACCCTGACAGTAACAACATGACAGCTGAGCACGCATCTCAGTGCTTGAGGCGGCCAGCCC
>CADDIJ020003014.1:0-13833 GCA_902809745.2 Tetradesmus lagerheimii
GATGAAACTGAGTCAGCCATCATGACCCAGCATAGCACAGAAAATGCTGGAGATGGCCTGAAAATGCCTCTTTTGCATGCCAAACAAACACAGCAGCTTCAACAGCAGGATGCCTGCCAACTACTCTGAGCAGCCCCATCCTGGAACCTATAAATGATGTGCTTTTGCCCTGCATGCACTGCTGTGCCTGCAACACCCTCAAGCAGCAGATGCCAGCCCAAAAGCAACAGCACAACAAACAGCACAGCCAGCAGCACAGCCAAACCACAGCAGAACACAAGCATCAGCCTCACACACACACCAGGGGCATGCAGCCAGAACTGTCTGCATGCCACTGCAGCAAAAGAGAAGGGCTCTTGGTTTACTGCTGCGGCTGCGGCTGACGGCTGCGGCTGCGGCTGCGGCTGCCGGCTGCGGCTAAGGCTAAGGCTGCGGCTAAGGCTGCGGCTAAGGCTGAGGCTGCGGCTAAGGCTAAGGCTAAGGCGCGCGCGTGGTATTTGCCGTATGAGAACAGCAGGAATTGAACGTGCGCTCACATGGATCACACGCCACCACGCTACCACTATGCCATTGGGACACCTAGCACAGATTGCACTAACATATGTATTATCGATACAAAACACCGAGCTCATTGAAGTAACACTGAGACTCTGACGGCAAAAACGATGTTGCGCGTACTTTTGTGTCAACCTTTATCACACTGTCCTTGAAAGACAAACATCAGGCCCATTCCCGCTCTGATCAGGCACACGGCAGACATGTAGATAAGCAACAAGTAGCAACAAGAATCCAACACTGTTGACACAAACCAAGACAGGCAGCGGGTTTGTTGACCCCGTTGACATCACATGGTGTGAAAATGGGTAACATGATGATGATGATGATGGTGTGAAAATGTAGCAGCACTCTAGCAGAGCACATGATGTGTCTGTGCTTCATTTATGCAACATTTCTTACCCTGCGACAGCCCGCATCCACTGGACGCGCTTGGCAGGCACCTGCTGCAGCTCACACTTCACAGCTGCTTCTTGGGTGACACCCCATTCTGGTGGAAGCCATTTGCAACTCCATTGGACACTCCGTTGGCGACTCCATTAGCAGCAACGACATCGTAGTGGTCATTGGCGAGGAAGTCATCGCCCTTGGGGACCCTCCAGCGCTTGTTCACGATGCCGTTGGCGATGACTTCGATGCCCAAGGCGCCAAGAACCTGCATCGCACAGCACAGCAAGCAGGCATACTAGCGTTTGCCATCCCGCGTGCTGCCAAATCCTTACAGTGACTGTCAGTGGCTGCACTTTCAGACGTTAAAACTTGCCCCATATGAGCCAAACCAACTGCACAACGCACCAGCAACGGCTGTGCTAAAGACATGCCTCCCCAATCGACCTCTGATCACAACCACAGCAGGCCCACCCGCTCTATGCCGCTGCAACCACGTGGTGCTGCTGCAAGTGCGTCACAAGCTCGCAGCCAGGCAGCAGCCAGCCCTGCACCTGCGCAGCTGCTCCTGTCACCTTCCACAGCAGAGTTGTCAGCAGCAGCGCCATATGCCTATACACCTACCTGTGCAGCTGAGAAGAGGCACCACACGCCTTGCCACTCGTGTGCCCTCACTTCCAAGCCGCCTCCCCACATGATGTACTCGCTCACTAGGGGACCGCTGACAAAGACCAGCGCCATCACTAGCCTGTGGTAGGTGCTGCCAAACAGCAGGCTGGGGCCAAACATGGCAAAGAAGTGCATGAAGAAGGAGGGCACGTAGTAGCCACTGGCCATCTGCAGCAGCATGTGCAGGGGCATTGACAATACCGCTTTGGCAACACAGGTTGAAGAGTTGGTAAGGAATAGTTACCTGCTGCTGCTGCTGATTTCAAGGGCTAGCTGCCAGGTAGCAGTGCTTGCTCTCAAGATGCCAGCAGCAGCATGTGGTGTAATGCAGCTGGTCTTGATTACTGGCCGTTTGTTGCAGTTCCAAACAAAACACGTCCTGGCCAACCGTTTGCTGGTAGCCAGGTACGCGCAGTTTACACTGTTGCTTGAGGTGCCATGGTTCCTATGCAACAAACTGCTGTTTCAGAAGGAGCTCTGCTGCACTAGCACTGGCGCCTGCAAGCACTTGGCACTCACCTGGGGAGCATACCATGCCAGGTGATACTTGCCAACCTGCAGCAAACAGCCAGATACATCTTTGTATAAGAGATATTCGCAAATTCAGCAAATGGCCATGGTAGCTGCACCCGGTGATTAGGCAAATAAGTATGATGCAATGCATGTCACAATACCAACAACTGCATGCCTGCGTCGCCCAACATACACAGCTCCTGCTGCAGCAAAAGTGTCCCACAACCAAGCACCATTTACTGTTCGCAACTCAACACGATGCAGCACTCACTGTCGAACACAGCTGAGCCCCACAGCCAAGCTCTGGGGTGCTGCACGTGTTGCTGACCAGAGCAGACAGCACCCGCGCCGGCAGGTACGGTGCAAGGCTGTTTGTCACCATCTGCTGAGCACTGAGTAGCGCCACGAGTGCTGGTATGTACTTGATGAGCAGCAGCACAGCAGCAGCTAAGCATATCCTCATGGTGGCCTTGAACACCATTGGGTAGGTGAAGGGAGGGGACAGCTTGCCCAGAGCAACAGGGCGAGGGGTGGCTGCCCCAAGGTAGGTGTAGAAGGTGGTAGTACGTTGGCAGGGTATAGAGTAACACACATAACTGAGTGCTTGCTCAGCAGTGATTGGGCTGCTGCTTGCAGAGTGCAGAGAGAGAGGTATGCTTATTCGTGCAGTGCAGCCGGCAGGCAATGCATGTCCCCAGCTGCGAATGCGAGTGGCGCTGCTGTAGGCTGTGATTCTGCTGCATCAAGTGAGACGTCTTTGGCACAAGCATGCCACGTTGTTTGCTGTGCAGATACTCGCAACATGGCAAGGTTACCTGCTGGCATCAGTATGACTACTGCTCTAGGAGGACCTCAACGCTCTCGCATCACCACAAGGGTTTGCAGCAGAGTTAAGGCGCATGTCAAGGCACTGCCAACGGGGTTGAGAACAAAGCCAACGTGTGACTGACAACACGCAGTATAGCCAACTCACTGAACAGCACCCAGTTTGCTACCAGTGGCTGGAAGGCCATGTGCACCAGGCCCAGGTACATCCACAGCTGGTTGGCCTGCAAACGTGACAGGGGCAGCGTGCAGCAACATAACCTAATGCACAACTCCTGACAGATGTTTGTCAGAGACGGCCTGTGCCAAAGTGAGTTCAAGTTGCAGACACGTCAAGTCCTGAGCTTTCAAGGCACATGATGCTTGTCTAACAGCGTAAAGTGTTTGTACAGGTCACTGGCTACACACTGTGCAGCCGGCACTTTGAACGTCAAGTCCAGGTTGCTATGCATAGACAGGTGCTTGAGATAGCGACCTATTTCTTGACAGGTGCAGTACATCTGCAGCATGCACAGCGCCAGATCATCCACCTGTTATAGATCAAGGTGGCGGGGTGTGGTTGTTTTCAAGCAGCGAGTAATGCTGCTATCCTACCTTGGATGAGCAGTCATCTAGCACCAGATACTGCAAAACTTGCAGACCCTGCAGCAGCAGCAGCAGCAGCAACGTCAGACACAAGGTGGCCACCATAGGGTGTGCAGACAGCAGTTTTAAACATGCTCACCGCAGACAGCAGAACTGCAGCTACAAGCACCTCGTGTAATTGCTGGCTCCAGTGCCCACAATCAAGTGTCTATGCTGCTGCAGCTTCTTGCACTGCAGAGTGCGATGTGTTTAACAGCAGGCATGCATATGAAGCATGCCTGCGCAAGCATATGATACGCGCATGGCACATGCGCATGTGCAGCATCAATACATTTGTGCCCAGCGCAACTAGTATCATTGTGTAAGTGTGTATCTGCTTGACTGTCACAGTGTGTTGAGATTAGGAGCCCAGAGTGGAGATGCAGAAAGCAGCAGGCAGTGAGCTTACCTCCATGAATGCAAAGTAGGCCGGCAGCAGCACATACTTGGCAGGCCTTCCGGTAATATACAGCATGAGCGACGCAATAGCAGCAGCGCTGCACATCGCGGCCGACTGGCCAATGGAGAAGCACATGGCGTTGATGCTTGCTCAGAGACAGTCTCTGTGCAAAAAAAACTCCGGTGAAGGCCGAGATCTCACGTTGAGGTAAAGGCTCAGATTGTTGTCTTCGGCACTAAGTTTGCCAAACCCTCTCCCAGAGGGGAAACTTGGACTAGATTCTGATTGTAAAGTATCGCGGCGGTTAGCAAACCGCAACCGGCGCCAGTCAAGATATAAAAGTTCGGAACAAAATAACTCAACAAAAGGGTGCTGCGTATGCGACGTCGGGTAAAAGGTTATGCACTCAGGGGCGACGGGGTGCCCAAATCAAGGTAAAGCGTTCCCAGGGTGATGGGTGTCGGGTGTTGAGGGTATTTACTGGTGATTTTGTTCAGATTTCCGAGGTAAATGGGGTGTCCACGCAGTGTAACTGACCGGAGTGACAAGCGTGAATCTCGATTTCGCAACGCCAGCCTCAGCTGTACGTGATGAGGCGTTCAGGGCCATGGCAGGGCTCAGAGCTGCAGCATACCGTCCGTAGTCACTTTGTCACCAGGGCGTTATGGCAGCCCTACACTGGGCTCGAATATCATTTCCGGATCTCAACGCGTTTTGCTCAAAAACTAAAACAGTAAAAGTCGTTGTGGCAGCTTAAGTGGCCTGCATTTGCATGTGCACTGCTCCCTATGAGGCCTGTCACTGAAGCTGTTCATCAGCACAGGGTGAACTCACACACCTGCCTACTGGCGATTTATCACGGTGCCCACTGATTCTTGGATTCAACTTTATGATGGCTCGCAGATGAGGAAGCCAGGCAACAAAGCAGCAAAGAAGAAGAGCAGCAGCAGTGGGAAGCAGCCGTGGAGGGAGGCGCTTGTGGGTGCCTGCTGCAGCCTAGATATGCACATGTGAAATTCGCACCAGCAACAGCAGCGCATGCAGCCCAGAAGCAGCAGTTGCACGATATGAAACCGTGTAACAGTCACACCTCCGTGGAGGTCTGCCAGCAGCAGGGGATCAGCCCCACCAAGCGAGCTCTTTTTAAACTGCAAGGATAATAACGTAATTTGGGGGCAGCAGCAGACCCAGACACGCTCTCTGCAGGGCGCCCGGGGGCACGCGGAATAGACCAAACATACCCACTCACGCCCAGCAGCAATATGCCAGGGCAGCACGGCCATATGTTTTGATTTGCAGCAAATGAGATCGTTTGCAGCAGCTGTGTTATGACGATCTGGAAAAAGTTGAAACACCTAGCATCATGCAGTGCACTTACTCGCGTGACCCTCGCTGCGTATCTGCTGACCAGCCAGCACCTCTTCTAAGATCCTAAACTCACCGTCACTTAAAGAATGGGAAACCCTATGCCATGGCTCTGGGTCACGGTGCTTGTGTTGGCTCATGTCTTTGCTGCGTCTTGGCTCTGCTGCTTGGAAGGCCACACTTGAAAAAGTCAGGCCTGAACCGTGTATGCAGCATTTCAGCGAACAATGAGACGCTGCCTTCACGTATTGGCGACCCTAGTAATTCAAATAGCACTATAGCACTGTCAGCGCCACGTCAGTTGAGTGGCACCTCTCCAGAGGCCACTGCATGGAGGGAAGCAGCTTCAGGCCACAGCCTGCCTTCCTACAGTCAGCATACAGGTGGCAACAGGAATAACCTCATACCATTTACTTCCTCAGTGGTGGACGTTGCGGCAGCTGCTGTTGCCGGCTGGAGCACCAAATGCATTGGCACACGTACTTGTCCCACCGAGCTGTGAAGCTCTGCGACCGCACAACACAACAGGGTCAGCTCGCAATGCAAAGACAGCAACTTCACAGCAGCAAGTGGCACTGCAGCAAGCTGCTGCACACAAGCGCTGACAGGAATAACGTGGAGCCGTGTTGGCTGCAGCTACAAAGCACACGGCTTTGACAAGGTGGTTCTGCAAGATGTGTGGGGCGCTGCATTTTCAGGGGAGGTGCAGGTGAGACTCCACTGCTGCTGTACAAACCAGGCCATGTGCAGCGGGGTTAGCCGCACAGATAGCAGCTCGAGTGCTGGCACAGGTAATGGCGCTCGTGGCATCATGCCCCTCTACACACTGCTTGCTGCCCCTTCACACACTGTGTGCTGCCAGCACAGCCCTGCGCACACTCCATCTTGCTGCAAAGCACACAACCTTTGCATCTATGGCTTTGCTCGTCATGACGCCGCTGGTGGCACCTGATACTGAGCAATGTGTTTCTGTACACGCCTGCGCCTGTGTGCAGGCGCTGCTGGGCCCCTCTGGTGCAGGCAAGTCCACACTGATGGACATCCTGGCCATGAGGAAGAGCACGGGCACGCTGGCAGGCAGCTTACTGCTGGATGGCCAGCCAGCCACCCATGCCTTCATCAAGCTGGCAGCGTATGTCCCACAGGCAAGTCATGCGTATTTCATGGAGTGCGAGTCTGAGTGTGTTACAGCAACACAAGGTGTTATGCTGTCCCATCAGCAACTCGCAAACTGGCATGCACACTCCATGTTGGCAACCTGCCGCACATGGCTTGAACCCTCAAGGCGGCTCATCAGTGTCTGCATTGGGCAGATCTGGCTTGATCAAATAACAGCATATACCCATATGAGTGGTTGCTGCATCGGGCTGGGATGTGGTTGCTGCAAGCGCGTAGTTGCATGGTGACTGCCTTTGTGTGCCCATTTGCCACTGCTGCAGGAGGACCGCTCAGCACGCCGCAGCCGTGTGGAGGTGGTGCTTGCTGCAATGGGGCTGACTGAGGCAGGGCACACTCTGGTGAGCGGCTGGCCTATGCTGCTGCTGCTGCTGCTGCTGTCGAACGCCATGTTGTGGGATTGCAGCTGATGCTGCCCTGGGCACTGGCAGGTGGCCTGCATGGGACGCAGCAGCACAGCAAAACGACGGGCATGTGCACTCGGCAGAGATGGTTTGGCATCTATGCATAGCAGCCCGTAATGGCATGATCCGACAGGTATATCAGTAACATTGACCACCTTCCCGTGTATGCAAGCCCGCTGTTCCCTTGACACACATCCTCACAAAGCAGAACCTCCACTGGGCCGCAGAGGGCTACACTTGTCAGAACATATATTGCATGCAACAACCTCCAGTGTAGCTGCACTCAGTGTGTTTGCCTGAGCGCAATCCAATGCTTATATGACTGACTTGCTTGGCGACTACTGGTCGCTGCCACAATGGCACCCAACCCCCAGCGATTTCAATATGCTGTGCAGGTTGGCGGCAGCCTGCCTGGCGGCTTGATGCTACGTGGCCTGTCTGGAGGAGAGAGGCGCCGCCTTTCCATTGCAGCAGGCATCCTAGCAGAGCCAGCAGTGCTGTACCTTGACGATCCCACCAGCGGCCTTGACAGCTTTGCTGCGCTGAGCGTGATGACGCATCTGCAAGGCATGGCACGCGGCAGTGGCCGCATTATCATAAGCACAATTCACCAGCCACGCAGTGCCATCTGGCAGGTGTTCGACAAGGTAGGCAGCAACGCGAAGCTGCATGCTGGTTTGCTGCCAGCACAGCAGGATGCGTTGCACTGCAATAGTACAGCTGCAGCCCAGTGTGAAAACACTGCCAATGTTCATGTTCGACGACACAGCAACAACTGGACAAAGATTGGCGAGCCAGCAAGTGCCTGAGTCAGACAGCATCATTGGTCACTGCACTGCTCCGAACATTGCTCTGAAGCCGTACACTGCAGATCGTGCTTTGAGCTGCGCTTCCAGCGATCAGTGCACAGCACCTTCAAGCGAGGCCGCACGTTGTGTACACTGCAGGTGACGCTGCTGGCAGGGGGCCGACTGATGTACCATGGCACGCGGCCTGGCATCAGCCCCTGGTTTGCCTCCCTAGGTTACGAGCGGCTGCATGGCGCGGAGGCTGACTGGCTGCTGGACCTGGTGGCCACCGGCTTTGATAAGCCACAGACGCTGCTGGGCAACAGGCTCATGCATGGCGATGACACTCCAGCTGCGGCAAAGGCGTTCTTGGCGCACTACCTTCAGGTGGGGACGCACGTCCTGCTACCCTGCAGTGGTTGCTGCAACCAAATTGTTTATATAGCAGTTTTCCCAGGTGGTGGCAGTATCTGATCATGACACTGTGATTTACTCTGCCATTTTGGCAGGCACTAAAACACAGCATATAGCGTGCACCTGGACCCAATGAGTCCACGTCCGTTCAGCAGATTCAGTTCAATGTACGTGACTGTTGGATATGGAGAGAGCTACTGCCGCATTGAATTACATAAAGCCTGGTGCTGCTGCATCTCATGCTGATGGCAGGTTATTTGCCCCTGCGATGCACGTCACGTCTGACAACTAATGAGTGCAGACCATCAACCACAGCAACCTCGAGCCTGCGTCTGAGGCTGGCAGCTTTGCAAAGTTGTCACGCTCAGCATCTTCTACCAGCCTGGCTGCCCTTGCTGATGGTGTGGCAAAATGTGTGGGCAAGCCAGGTGTGTGATAATGCAGGAGTAAGCAAGCGACACTGTTAGTACCACGCAGCGGGAGCAACTACTGGGCAGCACAGGATGGTATGCAGCATTGGGGGGCAGGAGGGCTTGGGCCGGCACGCTGTCACGCCATCACAGTCTGATGCATGGGCAGTTGCTAGAAAGGGCTCCCCAGATCATGATTGCAGCATGAGCTTCACGAATTGCAAGATACCTGCAGCAAACCATCACATGACGCATTCTTTAACCGATCATACACCACGGCAGAGCAGCCTCTCACACGCCGCGTTGTGCTACAGGCTCTTTTCAAGCCATGCAGCCCGGCGGCTGGACTTACCCAACAGGAGCAGTCAGGCAGTTCTGTGGCCTGTTCAGAAGGGAGCTGCTTGCGGCAACGCGCAACCCCTTTGATGTGGCCATCAGGTGGGCTACAGTGGTGGTGACCCCTGCACAGCCATCAGCAGCACAGTATGCAGTACAGGGGCCGTCGCGCTGCACTGCAGGCCGCTGCGCATCAATGCATTGCCATTGCCATGCAGCAGGGCATTGCACACTGCGCTGAAGACGCATGCAGCTTTGCCAACATATCAATCTGGGAACTAGTAAGCTGTGCCGACGTATTGTGTGGCTTGATGTTGGACGCATGCACTCAGGGCTTCAGCACTGAAGAAGCGCGCCTACCTGTGTTGCCAGTGACAATCTGCCGCGCTCCTGTTGTCGCAGGCTCCTCACCTGCACCTATCTCGGGGTGATGTTCGGCCTCGTATTTTACGGCACGCCGACTGACACGCTGACAGGCATGCGAAGCCGCATGACCATCTGCTTCATCGTCCCTATGCTGGCATGCCTGCTGCCGTACGTATGCATCAGCCTGTACGTCAATGACAAAAAAATCCACCTGGCTGACGCCAGTGCAAAGCTGTACCGGCCCTGGGCATACTACGCCAGCAAGGTGGGTGCATGTCAGTGCCGTGCCGTCACAACGGATGCTCATCTCTCACAACATGGGTCCTGCTGCCGCTGCCGTATCGATCACTCGAGGACGCTAAACCCTGCACTGCAGATGCGGCAACTAGTGCCGCAGGTTACATACGGGGCATTGTGTGCGGTACCGGCAGCACCACATTCGGCCAGCTGGCATATTCACAGATGTCACTTTGTGAACTGCCGCAACACACGGTGCTGCTGTGCTGAGCTGACGCTGGTGTTGATGCTGCCCCTGCTGCTTGTGTGGTGCTTGCAGGTGCTGGCCACTAACCCCTTCAACGTGTTAGGCATCCTGTGCATGACCTTCCTGCTGTATGGCATGGCCGGAATGAGGCCAGGTTGGCAGCCCATGCTCGACAGGCACGGTTGCAGGCCTGGTGTATCTCATAGCTCTTCAGGTGGGTGGCTCGACACAGAGGCATGCATCTGTATCATCGCCGCGATGATGTGACCGTCATACAGCTGCAGCAGCCCGGCACAGCAAGACACATGCTGTCGCGGCTGTTGCGCATTTGCCCTACCAATTGGCCTTGCAGCCACTTGGCCTTGTGCCACTTTTCATGAAATGCTAACAACAGTTGTCGAACCGGGGCCAGCGCTGCTAGCATTGCTGTGGGTGCGGTCATAACTCAAAGAATGCGGAACCCTGCAGCAGCTTGGCAGACACAAGAATAACTTGCATGGCATGCGAGAGCCTGCTCCCTGCAATGCGCTGCGGGCTTATGACGATCGGCTTGCTTGGGGCTGTTTGCAGGTGATGCACATGTGCTCCGTCATTGCACCCAACCAGGACATAACCATCTGCTTGAACAATGTGTGGCTGATGTTCAACTTCTCAATGGGGGGCTTCTTCCTCAACTACAGGGAGGTGAGCCAGCACAGTCGGGTGGCTGCCAGCGGGGCCAACAGGGCCTACAGTGTACACGCCGTTAACAGCAGCAACAGCAAGGCCAGCCTGTGGCCCAGCCACTGATGCAGAGCATCCACTCAGCACCACCAACAGCCACAACAACAGCGACAAACAACTGCCAGATTGCTGCCAGCAGTGCATATCTTTCACAAATTACACCAACACGACTCGGCTCAACTTGCAAAACCACTCAACTTCAGGGAGGTGACCCAGCATAGCCGGTCAGGGGCTAGCCGAGTGGTCGCATGAACAGCACAGTCGCCAGCAAGGCATCAACATCAGCAACTGCTTTGCTTTGCCTCTTGCTCATCAGCTGGTCTAGCAAGTATGGGTCTGGCTTCTGTTCGGCCTTGATAGGATCTGCCTGCCCAGGGTTGCTGGATCAGCTTGAAACCAACAGCGCTTTCGACCCGCTTGGTGACTGTCAGTCAGAGCAGGTCATGACTGCACGCTAAGTGCTGCCTGCATTGTGCGTTGTTGTGGCGGCATCCCCTGCAGGTGACGGGCAACGCGTGGTGGACACAGCTGTGCTACATCAACGCGGTGTACTTCTCCCTAGAGGCACTGATGGTGAATGAGCTACAGGGCAGCACCATGGACTGCAGTGCGGGTGTGGAGCCGCAGTTGACTGGGCTGGCTGAGTCAGCTCTGGCCAGCATCACAGGCGCACAGCGCGCAGTGCTGCGCCAGCTGACAAACCCTCAGGAGGGGTGAGTGCTTGGCAGTGTGGCCAGTCTGCTGCAGCCGCTGTAGTGGTGGAAGCTCTCAGCCAGAATTATGCCCTGGCAGTGAGCTGGGACACAGCATGATTGAGCAGCGTCGGTTACTAGTGCTGCACCTTCTGTGGTGCATGCTGTGCAGCCGATGCATAGTACGCAGGCCCTGTATGCATGCACATCTGAGATGTGTTGTGTCACTTCTGCCCACAGCTTGACGTGTTGGCCGCCAGAGCAGTATACAGTTGATGGGATGCTGCTGTGCCGCATGGACCGCTGTGTTATATCATGGCATGCAGATCTGTTGCTCATTCCAATGACAGGTCATCTGTCTACCAGCAGTGTGCATTGCAAAGCAGAAGCAGTGATCACGCTGCATTGCGTGCTCGCGACCTGCCGAAGCTTGATGTTGACAACACTACACACATTATGTTATACCCGCAGGTGCACCATCCGCAACGATGCCTTCCTGGAGCACATGGGCTATGCACGGCCCTTTGGGGCAAGTGTGGCCATCCTGGCGGGCTACCTGGGAGTTATGCATGTGCTGACGTACACGGCAATGCTGCTGCTGGCAAACAGGGAGGCACGCTGACAAGGACCAGCGCGCAGCACGGCATGCTGCAGCCAAAGTACATCATTCGGTGATGGGTACGCCGTCCAGGGGCAAGCGGCATGTAAGCAATGGCGGGCGCTACTTTGACTATTCGCTCGTGGTGTGTGAATCGTCAGGGCGTGTCTCATTGGGTTTCATGGACCCCTGCCCGGTATGGGGTGCTTGGGACAGTGATGATGCTGTGGGGCACGCAGGAGTGGAGCCACTGAGTTGGGCTTGCTTGTACATGTGGCACTGTTTTCATTGGCGTGGGTTGCGTTCAGATGTGGCCGCACTTGTGCGCTGTTGTAGGTGTGATATCATGGTTGCCAAGGCGCAAGGTGGCTATGCCAGCGCTGACACCTGTTACAAGTTACAAGTTGGAACATAAAACCTCGTTTATGCTCCGGGTGCCAACTCTGCAGCCGCTGGTGGTTGTGGCCCACTGGATAACAGTTTTCTCTGTGTGGGACTTTTCTGGCTCCTGTAGTGAGTGTGCATTGTCGGTTGTCTGTTCCAGAATAACCGCATTCATATTGTGATCTTGGTGGAAATCCCACCAACGCAGCAAAACACGCTGTTGTTCATGACAATGTATCAGCCGCTGTGACAAAAGCCTTCTATCATCTTGCATGTGCCGTTGTTTGGTACCTGCTTATGTTACGAGTGATGACGGGCAGGAATTTGGGAGTTACCTTGTTCAATTGCTGTCTCATTTCATATATCCAAACAAGCAGCTGCTGCACATCATTTTGCAGCACAGTCATACCAGCCAGTGCAGCCCATCCGGCTAGCAGCAGTGCCGCAACGGTTGACTGTGTTTCAAAGTCAAGACAATGCTGTATGCACACGTGAACACGCATCCGCAGCATTGCCTGCAGAGTGTGCCGGTCATGCGTATGCAGCGCTGCAGATGCTAGCGTTGGTGTCGGGTGCACACAGCTTTGAGTATGTATCCCGGATATGCGGCCTTCCCGGATATTCCGGCATGGGGGAGGGGTGTTTTTCAGGCATTTTGTTGGGCATGTATCATGCCACCACTTGTTGTACACACTTGCTTGGCACGCAGTTTGATTGGGTGCTGTGGACCTGCAAGGCCAGCCCTGACAGTTGCCAGCCAGTGCCACTGCCTCATAGAGCGGCTGCAGCTGCCAGCAGTCCAGAGTTGTCAAACTCTGTGTCACTGCAGTAAAGATATTGCAGCGGTAAAGTATGTTACATCGATCAAACGCTATTGGCGTTGATGCTATGGCTTGATTGGGGCATTTTGATGATGATGATCAATAAAACGCTGACGCAACCCGGTTGCCACATGATTCAATCATGTGGCGGCCACATGTGGCGGCCACATGCGGCAATCACGTGTAGCCGGAGTTGGGTGCACTTACTGTATAGCCCCGTCGTCACTCCCTGAATCGTCCAGCAGCTGTACAAGCACTACTGCACATAACAACGTTGACATTGACATAACAACGTTGACGTTGACAACGTGCTGCCATTTTTGTTCAGAGTGGCCGACTGGACCCTCAGGATGTCCCACTGGACCATCATAGAATCACCCAGTCCACTCACCTGCCTGAAAGCTCCCACTGCACAAGCTGCACAGACCTGTAGCTGCCGTTGTTAGCTGTACTGCTGTACCAGTTGCATAACTGCTTTGTAACTACTACAGCCAACCAACTGCCCACCACGTACTGCCCTATGAGCTGACCTCACTGCTGCGCTACGCATGACAATACCATACATATGTAGGTGTGCCAATTAATCCTACACTCAGCGGACACAATCATGTACACCATTATCATCATGTCACCCATTAAGCCATAGCATCAACGCCAATCATGTACACGATGGTACAGGCTTGCCACTGCAACATACTCTCTCCCCACCCCCAGGGGCGGCTGAGAGCATACGTATTTGTTTTGTTTTTGGCCAGACCAGGCCATGACATAATTGAAAACACACACGCAAGAAGCCTCATCAGGGCGGCACGCCTGATAGTCAGGCCGAATCAATCAATCAATCAATCAATCAATCAATCAATCAATCAATCAATCAATCAATCAATCAATCAATCAAT
>CADDIJ020003015.1:0-33589 GCA_902809745.2 Tetradesmus lagerheimii
CAGCTCAAGAGCATGCTTGCTAGCCTGAAGTCTTCATGCTTTGCTTACTCCTTGTCAGATTTGACTGGCTACACGGGCGAGCATGGCCTGTACCGCATACCTTTAACATGCAGTGACGACAAACCCATCTTCACCAAACCACGCCAACATTCAGTCGCTGAATATGCTGTGCTGGATGAGAAGATGCAGTTGCTGCTGGATGCAGGTATCATAATGCCATCCAGGCAAACCAAGTATGTCTCTAAATGTTGTGATAGCTGCAAAGAAGAATGAATTAGGTGAATGGGTGGATAAGAGAGTTTGCCAGGATTACAGGCCTTTGAATACAGAGATGCACAAAGATAACTATAGACTACCCTTGGCAGATGACATCTTTGACACTGTTGGCGAATGTGGCATCTTCTCTGTGGTAGATATGCGCTCAGGGTTCTACAGCATCGGCATCAACCCAGATGACCAGGCCAAGACTGCTTTCTGGTGGAAGGGTGAGGTTTTCCAGTTCACTAGGATGCCCTTTGGCCTGCATTCTGCGCCACAGCACTACCAGAGGATAGTAGATCATGAGCTCCGCAGTGCTGGTTGCTTTGGCTTTGCCCGCGCAGACATAGATGATGTCGTCATTTTCAGCAAAACCGTTGCTGAGCACATAGAGCACCTACGACGTGTGCTGTCAGCCCTGGGTGGCGTTGCACTGAAGATTCACCCAGAGAAGAGCAGGTTTGCTTGCAGTGTTGTAGAGTATCTGGGCTTCAATTTTAGTAAGTTTGGTCTGACGCCACATCAGGCCAAGGTGGCAGCCATCGCTGCACTCAAGCCACCAACCAACGTGAGTGAGCTCAGATCAGTGCTTGGCCTGATGTGCTACTACCGCCGTTTTGTGCCTAACTTTAGCAGCGCTGCTGAACCACTCAACAGGTTGCTGAAGAAAAATGTGCCGTTTGACTGGGGTGATGAGCAGCAGGCAGCACTAGACCACCTTAAAACTGTGCTAACTACTGAAGGCTTGGCTCTCAAGAGGGTGAACAGCAGTAAGCCTTTGCTGTTGTACACAGACTGGAGCCAACGCGGTGTAGGTGCAGTACTAGCTCAGACCAATGATGAAGGTGTAGAGCATATATGCGCGTGCATATCCAGATCCCTCAACAAGCATGAAGCTAACTACTGCAGTTTCAAGGGTGAGCTGCTAGCTGTTGTATGGGCCTGCTTGACTTTGCGCCACCACCTGCATGGCGTGCCCGTCACTGTCATCACCGACCATGAACCCCTCAAGTGGCTGGTCAGCAAGAAGGACTTACATGGGCAGTATGGCAGGTGGGCGATGATTTTGGCTGACTATGATTTGACCATAGTGCACAGGGCAGGAGCCAGCCATGTCAATGCAGACGCCTTGTCACGCATGCCCAGAGACAGCAGTACAGACACCAGCGGCGCGCGTATGGACGGTCCCTGCGTAGCCGTAGACAGCAACGCTTGCTTGTTTCTGGAATGCCAGCCAGCTGAGATGTGGGTGCTGAATGGCAGCCCCGTTGTCAGCCCGCTAGTTCTGCTAGCTGATCAACTCAGCATGTCACCTCTGACTGTTTCATCAGGGTTCTGCATGCTGCACGCCACTGCTACTGCAGCTCGCCTGCCAGCAGCAGCGTAGACTGGCAACTGCTTGCACAGCTTGCTTGCAACTCCGCGCGTGAGTGCGATGTCATGCGTTATGCTGGAAGCGTAGATGGTGCACAGGCCGAACTCAGCTCTTTCCTTATAGATCGCTCAGACCTGCTAACAGGCAATCTTGGATCGCTGGCTGATGAGGGGATCAAGCAGGTCAGCTCCAACTGTCATGTGGCCGAACAACGCTGCCGTGCGCTCAAGGCCAGAGTTGCAGGGTGGCATGTGGCTGCAGCACAGCAGCTGCGGAGCAAATTCGTAGACCCTGCTATGGTGCATGAGTGGCGCCCTGCGTGCGTAATGCGTAGAGGCAAGGATGTACAGCCTGTGAAAGACCAGCATGGTGTACAGCCTACG
This sequence comes from Tetradesmus lagerheimii, assembly GCA_902809745.2. Classification (NCBI taxonomy): domain Eukaryota; kingdom Viridiplantae; phylum Chlorophyta; class Chlorophyceae; order Sphaeropleales; family Scenedesmaceae; genus Tetradesmus; species Tetradesmus lagerheimii. The sequence continues at coordinate 2,017 of CADDIJ020003015.1, forward strand.
GCAGCCATCTGCACACATGTCATAGGACAGCAGTTCTTCAGTCATGCATGTAGTTATGGCATAGCTGTTTGCGAGCTTTTTGGTGGCATCTGCAGTGGCTTAGAAATGGCTTTACGCAGCGGCATGATGGTGCAGAAGTATTTCTACTGTGATAAAGATCCAGAAGCTAGGCGCATTGCTGCGTACAGATTGCACCAGCTGAACGGCCAGTACCCTGCACTGCTAAGCCGCGACAGCTACCGTTATGCCTTTACGGCCTTGCCGCAAGATGTTGCTGCCATAACCAGTGACCACCTAGTTAAAGTAGGAGCTCAAAATGGAGACCAATGGCTGGTTGTTGCTGGCTTTGAGTGTCAGGACCTGAGCCCTGCAGGCAGTGGAAAAGGACTATCAGGCGGGCATTCAGCCACGTTCTTTGCCATGAAACGTGTGCTGGGTGCTTTGCAGCAGCTACAGCCGCAGCTTCCGCCTGGTTATTTTATAGAAAACACTTACCTTAGACACAACTTTGGAGCGTTGCAGCAGACTAGCGCAGCCGAGTACCAGTTCATCTGTCAGTGCATTGGTCATCCGCTTGCATGTGATGCAGCGCAGTTCGGCAGCTATGCACATCGGCTGCGCCACTACTGGACTAATCTGGCTCATCTGCAGCAGCTTGAAGTTGTGCTGCAGCAGCTTGAAATTGTGCTGCAGCACGTACACAGGCCTGCAGGTTTAAAAGTGACAGATATACTGAGGCCAGGTAGAGTGGTTTTGGCTGCTGTCAAGTCGGACGCAGCGCCCTTCTACCGCTGCAACGTCAAGGGTGAGCCACTGTCAGCCCTGCCAACTTTCACTGCTTACCGCATGTCTAGAGCATTCAAAGCAGGTCAGCCTGGTGCTGTGTTTGATGGCAACCAGCGTTGCTGGACAGAGCCTAATGCAGAAGAAAGAGAGCTAGCTATGGGTTTTGACCAGGGTTGTACTTACGTGCCTGCTGTGCTTGGGCAGATTGCTGTAGATGATGCAGCGCGGCACGCAGCTCTAGGCAAAGCCATGGATATGAGTGCTGTCAGCAGCCTGTTTGCCATGTGCCAGTCTCTTAGCACGCCAGCTCAAGCAGAGCCCGCTGCAGTCTCCACCTCGCTTGCTCTGCCTTCCGCATCGGTTCAAGTTGCTGCCACAGTCATCCAGTTTGGTTCTGACGCCTGTGTCTGCCAGCCTTTGACGTCTGCTGCCGCCCTTAGTAATGTGAGTGAAGTTGAGCCCAGCACAATCTACTGCATGGCAGCAGTGCATGACCGGACCAGCTGCAGTCATGTAGTAAAGCGTGACATATGGATGGATGCTGCTCTCTTGCATTTTGTGCGTGAAGGCGTTGTGCCAGCTGGCTTGTCAGCTAGAGAGTTGCGACAGCTGCATCGCCGCGCAGCACTGTACCAGTGGCTAACTGTCAATGATGGTGCTATGGTGCATGAGAGTATGCTTAGGAAAATGCCAGACGGCACTACCAGAGTTGTGCCGCCACCTGGACAGCGTCAGGACTTAGTTAAGCAGATGCATACCAAGGCAGGTCATTTTGGTGAGAAGCGCACCATCCAGCTGCTGCTTTCTCAATTTTACTGGTATGGCCTGTATAAAGATGTGTATGAACAGGTGAAAAGCTGTGACCTGTGCCGACGCGTCAACCTGGCCTTCAACGCGCGTTCATCTGAGCTGCAACCACTGCCCATCATGGCGCTGGGCTACCGCTGGAGCGTCGACCTCTGTGGCGAGTTCCTGCCAACCAAATCAGGCAACAAGTGGGTGATGGTGTGCATAGAGCATCTGTCTAAATGGGTGGAAGTGATAGCCCTGCCTGAGAAGACAGCAATGCATACTGCGCGTGCTTTCCTATCACATGTGTTGTCCAGGTTCTCAGCCATGGCAGTTGTTTGCAGTGATCAAGGCACAGAATTCAGAGGACAGTTTGATGCTTTGCTGGAATCTGCTCTCATAGACCATAGAGTGACTGCGCCACATAGGCCTCAGGGCAACGGGCTGGCTGAGCGCATGGTGCAGACGTTTAAGAAAGCCTTGCGCAAGTACTGCCAGCAGGAAAGTAACATAGATACTTGGGATGAAGGCATGCACTGGATAGCGCTGGGATACAGGTGCTCACCGCAGGCTAGCACTAAAATTTCGCCCTATGAGCTCATGTTTGCTAGACGCCCTGTCGTGCCACCAGCCATAGTGCAGCGCCTGTCTCAACCAATTAGCTTTGATGACCCTGACTTTGCTGCCGAGTGCTTGCTACAACGCGCTGCTGTGGTGCAACGACTCTGCCCCGAAGCTATGGCCAACTTGCAGATAGCCCAGCATAGGGATAAGAAGAGGTATGCGCAGATCAACAGCGGAAGTTACAAACCTTCTCTGCTGAAGTTCTTTCCAGGACAGTTTGTATATGTGCAAGATCATGATGTGCAGAATACTTTGCAGATCAAAGCCCGGCCAGAGATATTGCGCGTGGTAGCTGTTAAGCCGCAGGGCCAGGTTACGCTGCAAGGCAGATGTGGCACCACCATACAGCAGAACATAGTTAACCTAGCACCCTGCCATTTGCCAAATATAGACCCAACAGTAGATCCTACCCTGGCCAGGCCCCCTGAAGACCTGCCTTGTGAGGTATGCGGCTCTCCTTATGATGAAGCACGCATGCTTCTGTGTAGTAACTGCGCGACAGGCTGGCATCTGCAGTGCTTGAGCCCGCCTTTGAGGCGTGTGCCCGCTGGCGCCTGGCTGTGCCCTTACTGTGTAGCAGCAGGTGTTGACATAGGACCTGTGGAAGTAAGAGAAGCTGTGAATGAACAGTACAGACAGGATCTGGCTCAACAGGCTAGGCTGGATGTAGCGCCTTTGTTTGGGAAGCAGCGCAGACGCATGCTGGCAGAAGCAGAGTTGCTGCATGGCAGGTTCATCATATACCCCTTCCCAGGGCCCAACAGGACCAAGGTGCCAACATGGGGCCTGGTTCAGTACCAAGGTTATCAGCACTACCCACGCTGCATGCGCGTTTACTACCCGTCAGGTCAGCATTTTGATGTTACACTGCGCAGCGTTAGACCATACCTGCAGCATCCACATGCACGCCCGCCTGCTGATGTTCATATTGCCATACCTGCTAGTGACAGCTGCCCTGAAATCAACGTACTGATGAACCCTGCCAGTTGCACCTTTTGTGCAGCAGCGTTGTCGTATACAGTGCTTCAAAGTGCCACCTGCCTGGATTGGCAGCAATTGCAGGTAATTCATGTTGACGTGCTGCAACGTCTTGTTTGGTGGACTCAGCAGCACACATAACCGGTGCAGCAGTGGCTACTAGCGATTCAATTCTCACCTGTGCTTCAGGGTCCACTGGCGCCCTGAAAGGGTCAGCTGAAGAGTACTTTGCCAGCAGGTTGAGCATGTACAGGGCAGTCACGCTCTCTAGAGGAGTAAGACCAGTGCCCGCAGGCTCTGCTGGAGCCGCAGACACGCCAAAAACTGCTGTTACTGCTGGCACAGAGATTCGACCTGCTGCCATGGGTGCACGAGGTGCCTGTCGAGGAAGTGATGCAGCAGGTATCTTCGCTAAGGTGCGTTGATGCTGCTGCGTGACACTGTGGCTGCTCAGCTTGGCTGGGCAGTTGATGTGCGCTGCTGTTGTTGAGGCCAGAGGCTGTGTTGAAACTGCTGATGCTGTGTCGGCCTGGCCGAGCACAGACCAGTCATCCATGGTATCAGAGGCTGTTTTGAGTATTTATCGAGCTCAGCAGCGAATCGCTTCGCAGAGAAACGCCGCCTTGCGAAGTCAACCGCAACGAGCAATGACCGATATGCTGAAGAGGCGATAAACAAAGATGTTTAGATACTATCCATAGTCGTCTCCTCCTCCATATTCGCTTGCGCAGTCGCCTCTGCCAACAAAAACCTTGACACCGAGACCACAGCGCTGGTTAGCCGCGCAGAGGTGCCGCATGTCACAAGGAACACATCAGGGGCACAGCAGGATGCAAACGACGAGATCCTGGTCTACATGTGTTTGCTGCATTGTTTGGTGTGCTGGTGACTGCTCAGCAGCTTCTGGCTTGCTGACTGTGATCAACAGCAGTTGCCTGCAGCTGCTGCAGCTGCCAGCTGGCAGCGGCATGCAAGGGCACAGCGCATGCAAGGACGCAGCTTTACTAAGCATGGCATGACCTCTGCTGTTTAGACATTGGTGCTTCCTGCCATGTGCTGATCAGGTTCTATGCCGGGTATGCAGCCCGAGAGTGTTGCTGACATGGGCTGCCAGCCCAGGTTGGCAGCCTTGCACCAAATTGTAGAGCAGTACATCAGTTCTCAAGCCGCTGTTACTAGTAGCAACTTAAACTTTGTGGCTAGTAGCCAGCTACTGCCAGCACTGCACAGCTTCGGTAGCTAAGCAGATGGCCTGCCTAGGCAGCCGCTGCCGCGATTGCCGCATCAAAAGGCTGTGGTGGCTGCCCATCAGGCTTACCGGTACCATGGTTATTTACATGGCCGCAGGTCTACGGTCTGCAGCGGCAATCCTGAACCCAGCTGACAGACCAATACAACACCCGCCACAGGGCAAGTAGGAGCAAAGGCGAAGCACCCTTGTGCAGGGCATCAGGCACCAGCAACAAACATGTTGCACCACTTCCAGCTGCTGTGCCAGCGAAGAAGAAGAAGAGGGTTGCCAGCGGAAAACAGGCGGGAAAGGAGAAGAGGGGTTTCATGGTGTGCACAGGCGCAACGAACACCCGAAAACAAAAGAGGGCTGCTAGAAGTTCAGCGGAAAACAGGCTGTCACCCAAAGGATGCCCACCCCGAGAAAGCCTCTGTGTGTGAGACATGACATGTGGCTCTGCTGGCAGAACCGTCAGACTCACAACACGCAGTGTAGATTCTATTGGGGAAATTCAAGTGCTGCCAGCAGTGTCAGTGACGGCAAGCAGTGCTGAAAGTGCATAGGGCCGCCATGCACTTTCAGCACTGCAAGCGGGTTGAGTCCACAAGCCACAGTGTTGCCCAATAAAGTGCAACACAGGGCTTGTACAGAAACAGGGTGGCGAGGGAGATGTGGGGCTGCCAATCAGAAAGAGGGGTGCCGGTGCAGGCGGGAAAAAATACATCATAAGAAGAAGAGGGGTTACACGGTGTGCACAGGCAACTACGTTGCAACGAACACCCGAAAATCTGGAACGTCGCAGATGACTCAGCAAAACAGGCTGTCACTCAAGGAGACTCACCCCAGAAAGTCTCTCTGTGTGTGTAACTTGACATATGGCCTTGCAGGCAAAGCCGTCAGTCACAGCACACGCAGTGTTGATGCTAAACAAAGGCAACAAAGGATACAAAATACATCATTGGACACCTGAGGCAGGGAGCTGGAGGTGTCTGCAACAGCCGCAACTGACACCCTCCCTGTCTGCTGGAACTGCTCGGAGCCAGGGTCTGTGTCTGTGTTCGCTGTGAAGTTCCAGGGGTCGTAGCTCAGATGGTAGAGCGCTCGCTTAGCATGCGAGAGGTAGGGGGATCGATACCCTCCGACTCCAGTTGCATTAGGCCTTGCGCTGTGTCATAACCAATTTTTTGCGTTTGGCGCAGCGCGACGGTATCGCGCCACCGAAGCCAGACTTGCCTGACCAAGGTGGTTCAACGCAGAGTTTTGTCGTTTTCAGGAGGCTGGTGTGCTACGTCAACCGCTTTGTACGAAAGTAATCCTATATAATTTGTCACTCTGCATTGACGCAGATGTTCGTCATGCAGGCACGGCAACTGCTTCAACTGCACGTCAGGCAACTGAAGTGCTATAGCAGATAGCTATCTTCGAATGAAGGTTACTGTAAAGTGAACGGATTGTACATTACGCGTCTTGACGGTGTGACATGCACAGCACAGTTACAGCCTCTCGAGTGGCCAATGATGTAACCGTGAAAAGGGTTGCAGGATACTCAAATTACAGAGATAACCGTACCAAGTGCTGCAAAGATACCGCCGCGATGCAGCTGTCACAGCATAAACAGTCGGTCCATTACACAGACCGATCATTTGCAAGTAACAGCCGTGCAACATCACAGCCAGGAGCCTGCCAGTTGACTGTTGATTACTAGCTTGAAAGCGTCACCCCAATGACCAGCCTGCACATTGACAACCTGCAGCATCCTTCCGTAAGCAACGAGTCGTTTCCAAAACTGTGCCGCAACGCAGCACACACCGTGCACCCTGGCTCGCATAGGTCTGCAGTGGCTGCTAAAAACACCACAGGCCTCACTGAGGTGGCACCAACGTGACAGCAGCAGGTTGGACCAAGCAACTCTGGATGTCTGCGTAGATTTTAAATAAGTGATTCATACCAGCAAAAAAAGACAATGCTCAGATCCGGCATCAGTGCGTCCGACGTGTAGTACTACTACATGTAGTACATGTGCCGGGACAGACTTGCACCACACATCCGCCAAGCAGCTCATACAAAAAGATGCCCACATGTACCGCTTCAAACAGCCTGCCAGTGACTTCCCGATGGTTGCAAGGCACAGCAGTCCTCCAGCCACCACCAGCAGTGCATGCCACATGCCAGCTACTGAGCTGGTGAAAAAAATGGCCTACGCTAATATGTATTGGGTGCATGTGTGGCTGGGCTTACATTGTGCCACTGGCCACAGCGTGGCTCTGACAGCAACCAGGAGAGAGGTGTCTGACGCCGTCAGCTGTGACAGCTGCTGGCCGGCAGATCAAAAAGTGGCAGCTACTGCTGCAGTGTCTGTCCTCCTGCTGCCCTCCTGGACAAATGCAGCTCCGCACAATATGCACCGCTCACCACATCCACCACCAAGCACATCAACCTACTGCCGTGCTTGTCCTGCTGCATCTTGCACACATCCCACCTCATTCAATCAATGCCCATTACTCTTCCAAGTACGTCATTCAAAGCATAGCCCTCCTGCCTGCTGTCTCAAGCACCGCTGCACACATACTGCACATGCTGTGCACATAACCACAGTACTCAACCACCAACCTGCACACACCACACATTGCTGCCTTGCAACTGCACCCAGAACGGTTGCTCCCTGCAGCTAAACACCGCTGCCTGCATCAACAGCAAGCAGCACTGTGCACGTTGCTGCAGCAGCAGGGGCAGCAGCAGCTCCCCTGGAAGCACCCTGTATAGCACATGTACATCACAAGAGCTGTGCGCCATTACTCCCTCTGCAGGTTGAAACGTGCTGCTGCCAGATAGTTCGGCACGCCACGCTGCCAGTGATTTGCTTTACGTGTTCTTCTGCAGTGTGGCGAGTGCTGTAGCCAGGTAGTTGCCGCTGCTGCTGGGGATGCTGGCCACCAGCTCATACAGCTGCAGGCCCTGCTCAGGCTGGTACTCGTAGCACACATCAAACGTCTTGTTGCGCGCCTGCGGCAGCGGCAGCAGCGAGGATGGGATGGATGTGACGTTAGTAGCGCTGGATCTATGCTGCCAGTGTCTCTGGGAGTACTGTTGCGAGAGCACGGACAGCTTAGCATGCAGCCGTTGCACAACACGGTGTGCAAGTCAAGGGCCTGATATCTTCAACTTGTACGATTTAAACAACTGGGGATACTTTGTGTCTAGGACACAAGTGCACACGACATGTGAGCACTGTGGCTGGAGCTGCCAATGAGCTGCTGCAGATAACTACAGCCTGTACTTATCTGCAGCAGCTCATTGGCAGCTTCGCACAATGATGATTATCATTGCTTCCGCTACACAGGTACTGTTGATGCAGCGCATGCAGGCAGACAATACGTTGCCAACCGACACGTATGGCAGACAGTGCATACTGTGTATGAGATGCTACTGTTTCGCCATGCAGCTGCAAACAGACGTCAACAAAGCCCGCCTGTGTCAACAGGGTGCTGCTGCTGCTGCTGCTGAAGGGTCACTGGTGCTTGCGACCAGGCCTACCCTAGCATCCTCAGCAACCGGCGTCGCACCTCTGACTCGTGCAGTGCTCGAAGGCAGATGTCTGCCACATCAGCTGCGCTGACGCTCTGGCTGACTCGGTCTCCCTGGTCAAACACCAGCGCCTTGTAGCCTCCAGGCTCGTCCTGCAAGCAGTCGACGCAGTCAACACAAGTTTGACCAAAAAGAACAGCACCAGAAGGGGCGGTGCATGCAACACTGGCAGGCGGAAACATGCCCATGCAAACACAACAGACTCTGCCATATGATATGGCAGCATAACTTGCTGATTGTGTGCGGCAGACAGTGCTGAAGGCGCCTGTAGCAGCAGGCTTGGGAGCAGCAGCAGCTGAAGCACAAACAACCAAAAGCCCACCCACCACCAGAGGTCCTGGCCTGATGACTGTGTATCCCAGGCCTGTCGACCGCAGCAGGTCCTCTCCACGGCGCTTGGCAGCAACAATACGGGACACGTCGGTTGCATCTAGGCCGGCACGTGCTGCTCCACTGCAGGACACCAGGATAAACTCTGGCTCCACACCTGCAGGAGCAGAAAAAAATGGCTGGCAGCTTAGGGAAAGTTGTTCATTACAGTTTGACAATCAAGCGCAGAGGGAATCGGATATTGAGGACAACTGGTGCATCAAGCTGGCAAAGGAAAGCACGAACAATCAATTGAAGGCCGCAGTGCAGCTGCACAGCTCAGGCCCAACCAAGAGCAGTGCTGGCAATGAACAGCAAGTGCCTGCAACTTTCATGCACAAGTCATCTAGTGAACACCTGCCATGCTGCTGCTTGTCTTGCTGCATACAGCCAACAGCAACATAACACATAGGCCGTTCGACAGAACACACCAACACCAGCGAGACAGTGCCGCCATACCTGAAGGAAGCGCCTTGATCCAGTCAACCTCGATTTTGAACCGTTCAAACTTGGTGTTGGCAGCTGCCTGCTGCGCCAGCATCCGCTGCCGCTGCAACTGCAGCGCCTGCGAAGGCGCAGCACCGCCTGCTGCTGCGCTTGGCAGCCTCGCTCCTGCAGGTACTGCAGGCATTGCTGGCGCTGCAGCTGCTGCGGCTGCAGCTGCTGCTGCTGTGGCTGCTGGTACTGGCTTGCGCAGCTCGTAGCGCAAGCTGATGTGCTTGATGGCTGCGGGGTCAAAGGGTGGTGCACCTTCTGCTTCGGGCCTGAACAGTACCCATGGTAGGCGTACTGTACTGTAGCGAGAGGTGCGAGTTGGGAAGCGTGCTGAGTAGGCATGGCCCTCAGCTGTAGCAGCAATTGGAGAAAGCAGCAGTTGCAGGACAGCAGAAAAATGTCGAATTAGTCTCATTTGGTGCAGCGCATGCAGGGTCCCCACATCGCAATTGAGTTCTACAGTGGTTGAGGTGTGAGTTGCCTAGTACAGGCATGCTAGTGCTACACAGGCACCATTCACGAGGACTACAACAGCTGCAGTAACCGTGTGCAGGTTTCAAGATGAACCCTACAGCAGTTGCAAACCCATTACCTACCTGTTCGCAGCACGCATGCATACGTATGCCCCTCTGACTTGACGCGCATAGTGATGCCCTCCGTTCCTGCAAGCCTCTCTCATCCTCATGCAAAGCAACTGTCGAACAAGTTACAAGCAGCACGATACAGCTCAACTGCTGCCCAGCACCTACCTGTGCACAGCACGCATGCATATGTATGCCCCTCTGACTTGACGTGCATGGTGATGCCCTCCGTTCCTGCAAGCTGCTGCTATCCTCATGCAATCCCCGCTGTATAGTTACAAGCAGCATAAGCCAATCTAACACCTGCCCAGTACCTACCTGTGCGCAGCACGCATGCATACGTGTGCCCCTCTGACTTGACGCGCATGGTGATGCCCTCCGTTCCTGCAAGCCTCTGCTCCCCCCCAGGCAGCAGCGGGTTGAGCTCCGCTCCAACCTCTGCAAACGCGCCGCGAGTAAACAGCGCTCCCGTGAAGACCAGGTTGTTGCCTTCGCTGATCTCTGCTGCTGCAAGGTTGGAGCGCGCGCGGTCCCTGCTGATGCTGCCGTCATCACCCTGCAGCACAAAAGCAGAAACAAACAGCGGCGCAAAGCATGGCAAGGCAGATTGGTCAGCTCCCATGACACCATACCCCCGCTGATGCCATCCCAACTTGGAAACACAAACAAGTGGCATCAAGAGAGACACCACAGAGTGGCCAGTAAGGCTGATAACCTGCCTCTGCTGTGATAGTTGAGTGTGTGTGCAACCAGTTGCACCTGTGATCGTTGACGATGCTGTTTCTCCTACCACTTGCTGAATAGCAGTGCGAAGCTGCTGCTGCCATCCCAGTTAGAGCGCCATAGTGCTTGAACTTGCAACATTGTTGTACTGCTGCTACTAGTCAATTTCAGCCAACAAAACACCACCAGCTGCATACACACAACATAACAACATGCAGCGCTCTTTACGGACATCACTCGGCCTGGTAAACCACCACTCCCGCCTGAACCCACCTGCACACCCACAAAGCCGATATCCCAGCGCAGCTGGTGATAGATCTTTCCGAAATCTGCCACCTCCTTCTTTGCATACGGGCTGTGCTTTGAGCCCTCAGCGCGTGCTCTCCTGAACAGCTCGTCCTGCATCGCTGCTGCCATCTGTGCCACCCCCCGCTCCTCCACACGCAGGAGGTCTGCTGTGAACGCTGTCTTGGCTGCTGCACAGTAGATGATCTGCGAGATGTGCAACGGCAAAGGCAGCAGGCAGAGAGGTACGGCTGATGTGCTCGAATGGGAGTGTTTGGGATGGTAGAGGCCATAGTGAGGCAGCAGGGGCAATGTTTTGGGTGTAGCGAGGCAGAAGAAGGCATGCAAGCATACTGATGTTCAAGGAGCAGTCGACAGCGTGGTTCTCTCATAATGTCACCTGCCACAATTTGCTTCTGTCAGCACCTTTGAGATGCACATGCACAGCTTCTGACACTGTTAAAGGCATGACACCGTTACAGGCATGATCGCATCAGCACATCAGACAACACCTTTCACTTCCACCCCATTTGTGCTTGCACACAGCTACAACTGCTACACAGCGCTTACATCATCTCCTGCAAGCACCTGTTGAGTCCCTAAAACCCACCTTGTTAACACCCTTGACTGCCTTTTTGCAATCCTTCAGCTCTCCCACGTCGCCTCCGACGATTTCGACAGCGCTTGGTAGCCCCTCAATGTCATCTGCTGTGTCGCGAATGCCCTCGCGGCGCCTAATCAGTGCCCGCACTGTGTAGCCACGCAGCAGCAGCTTGCGAATGAGGATGCGGCCAACCCTGCCTGTTGCACCAACCACCAGCACCTTCGTTGCTGCAGCAGTTGGGTCTTCTTCTTCTAAACTGAGAGTGGGGTCAAGCATGTCATCAAACACATAGCTCTTCGTGGGCTGAGCAATGGAGCTGATCTGCTCCCAAACGTCATCGAACGCGCGGCGAGCCTGGCGTCCAAGTGCGTAGGGGTTCACTAGCGGATTGTCTAGGAGGTTGCCCTGCTGCTGCTGCTCCTGCTTACTGCTGCCGGGGGCTGGCTGTTCAGGCTGCTTGCTGGGTGCGCTGAAGAACTTTTCTTGAAGCTCCTTTTCGCTGGGTTCCTTGCCGCTATCAGCGCGTGCTACGGGTGCGAGCCTGCTGTGCTGAACTTTGTGTGGTGCAAGGCGGGGCCCTGGGCAGACCACACGCTGGCCTATAACTGCATGTCTATGGTTGAATGTCTGCATTATATCACACCTAGATATAGCTGATACAATTGACGTGCAGTCAGTGCATTGAGATACAGCAGCGGGAAGGCAGCGCTGCCAGTGAATGTATCAACGATCGACACTGTCAATTCATTAAACATCAACTCATGTCAATGTGATACCAGAGATCCAGCCTGTCGCGCCAGGTCCTGCACTCCTTTGAGGTGACACTGCGGTGCCCGGCAAACCGCAGTCTGACGAGCGTCGACAGTGAGGTCAAAGTCCCAAAAACAATACATAACAACAGCCAATTTATCAAATCGTGCACCAAGGTCTGCCGACACTGCGCACAACCATGATGACTGGGTGATGCACCTGTCACTTGCTGCTCCAATGGCATGTCCAATGGTGCACTGGCAACAAACGTATACGGCAACCTAAGCTCGTCACATGAACCAACCAATCCATGTTGCACGAACAAGAGCGGCTGCCTCGACACATACACCGCTGGGGGCGGGTGACAACAGCAGTACTGAGCATGTACTGCCAGTGCTGGCTGGCGCAAGCTGGCTGCTGCTGACCATGCAATACAGACACCCATAGCAAATGCCGCATTAGCCATTCACAAAAAGATCTAGCGACACATGTATTGAGCTTTCTTGTGCAGTAGTAGACGACCCGCTTCTCAACACTCAGTCTTGCTGCACACAGCAGCTGATCATGCTGGCTTGCAAATACAATGCACACAATCTCAGATCATGTGTTCAGCCCGTGTGGCTCCAACCGTCCTTCCATTATGCCTAAATCCACATTATACTATGAGGTTTGATAGCCTGTAGACACCAAGTCAATGCATAGCTGCACGCCATGATGTTGGGTGATACCGATGTCGAGATTAGTCCTGCTGATGACCGCAGGTTCAATGGCTTTATGGATACACATGGATGAGAAGCCAGTCTGCGATGCAGTGGCTCACGACAGCAGATAAATTGTCGATGCATATGCATATGTATATGCACGTGATACTAGTAGCTGCAATCTCAGCAGCTATCTGACGCAAATACTGTAGCAGAGCTCTGCTAGCGATGGATTGAGTTTGAGAACAAACACAGCTGCAAGTACGGCATACGAACAATATACATCTGTACAAGCATACCTTAGCATACACTGAAGCAGATTTGCTTTGCTTTGCACGAAGTCCTTGACACACCCAAACAAGCAGCACACTACTGCCACAGCACGAGCTCAGCACCAAGAATAGCTAGCGCCAAAACAGCACTAACAACCCCGGAGGGCAGCATCAGCCTGCTGAACGTGGCATAGTTCACGCTGCAAAGTCCCTTGCGCTGCAGGATGTTCACGAACATGATTCCTGCAAGTGCGCCCATGACTGTGAAGTTTGCGGCGACGTTGGAGGCAATGACAACAGCGAAAGCAGCACCGATTGGCACTCTGCTACCGCCATCTGTCATGCTGGCCATGCTAGTGGAAGCTGACACATCAGCAGGACCACTGCTGCTGCTGCTGGTGAAGCTGCTGCCAGCTTGGCTACTTGCTGCTGCTCCTGCTGCTGCCGCTTGTGCAAATACTGAGCTCATGCACACGCGCGTCATCAGGATTGTCATGGGCTGCAGCAGACAAAAGTGCAAACATCAACAAAGTTGATTGCAGGACGTGAAGCGAACACGCAGCTGATGCTCGAGATTGAAGTCAATATGTGGTGTAAAGGCCGCAGCTATACGCCTCAACTGGAGTGCGGTGAGCTTGCTGCAAGCTTGAGAGTATCATCAAGGCTTGTCAAGCAGCATTCTCACACTGTCATTATGTTACCACCCCTGATGCCCTGTTGAGAAAACAACAACTGTTGAGAAAACAACAGCTGAAGCTGCTCCGAGCACAGCTTGAGCCTAGATGTACTGATGCTAACCACACACACCTGATTGTTGGCCAAGTTGGCCAGCAGCACACTGAAGGATCCAACAGCAAACAGCGCAGCCCACACGCTGCCGCGCACGCCGCTGCCAAGCCACCAGGCTAGCCTGCCCACCCAGCCTGTTGCGTTCAGGCCTTCCACCAAGATGAACATGCCAAGCACGAAAGGAATGACCTGCGTGACACACAGACAAACGTGTAGGTCAGCTATGCCAGCATGCCGACCCAGCCTCATGTAAGAAGGCCCCCAGCGGCACAACTGGCAGTGAACAAAAGTCCAACGCAGGGGTTACAGCACAGCACTTGCAAAACAGCAGCACTCAGCCTCTGCTCCAACTCACATGCAGCAGCCGCAGCTCAACTTTCTGCCACAACCAAGTCAAATTCCTTCGTGTCATCTAGCACCATCTAGCACCATCTAGCACCATGTTTCTCCACCCTCATATGTCTTGATCAATTGCAATCCTCACCTCATATGGCAGTGCTCGCAGCACTCTTCCAAAGCTAGGAGCCCGGCGCTCCTGCAGGAGCCCCGCAGCCCCACCACCACCTGCTGCTGCTGCTGCTGCTGGCTTTGCCCCGCCACCGCTGCTGCTATTGCTGCTGCCGCCGTCGCAGATGCCGACTTGTACGTCAGCTTCTGACACGCCGCTTGTCTCCTGCCGGAACAACTGCTCTGAAGCCAAGCATGACTGCCTGCCAGTTCCTGGCTGCGGCTGCTGCTGCAAGCTGCAATCACAAACAGATGCGTCTGCTGCTGCTAGCTCAGCAGTCTCCCGCAGCGGTTCCGCAGCAGGCGTGCCGGCTGCTCGCGACGATAACTGTGCCATGCTGTCTGCTAGCCTGCTTTCCTGGGCTTCTGCTGCTGCAGTTCCCAGCTGCATCTCCATGCTGGCAGCACCATCGCTGCTAGCAGCAGCAGCAGCAGCGTGCTGCGCTGCTGCAGCTCCTTCCTCTGCTGCTAGCTCTGGCGAGTCTGTGACACTTCGTCGTTGCTGCCGCTGCTGCTGCTGCTGAAGCTGCCTGCACCAGCGGCCTTTGTAAACCACATACGCAACAAAGTTGTACACCACATGTAGCCCCACACACACGAGTGTAACAGGCCAGAGCTCCCATCCAAGAGACGGTGCTGCAGCAAGCAGACCTAAGCAACCCAGAATGTTCAAGCTGCCGAATGCTGCGCCTGGCTTGTCTAAAAGTAACAGCGCAGGCTGCAAGTCTGGGAGTGTTAGCTGGTGCGGCATGCTGCGTGCATGCACCAGCAGCAGCACTGCTAAACATCCCAGCCCAGCACCTGCGAGTGGTTTGCAGGAGCAGCAGCAACAGCAAACGGCAAGTGCATCAACAGACTGGTCAACAGACTGGTCAACTGCAAGCAGCAGCAAAGACTTGGGTTGTTCAGCGTGCAAGGAGTAGACCATTATTGCCGAAATGAGCCTGGGCAGGTATGGGCTAGCACCACAACAGCCAGATGTTCAGCAGTACTTTGATTAGAAGAGGGTTGTGGGTCGTGCTGCTGTTGAACATGCAGCTGCATAATGCAGGCTATGTCATGTGTTTGCTGTATGGTGTTGTCAGCAGGGCAAGACGCTAGATTAGCAGCTGTGCCCGCACCTAGCGTTGGCAGCGCCATCCATCTGCTGTAGTCTACAAAGCTCATCTGATAGGCTACCGCCACAATGATGTTAGTGGGGTTTCCTGCAAGAAAGCATGTAGCAGCACAGCCCATCTCAACAGCAAGATGATGACTGAACTCTCACACTCTTGCGCTAATGCCACTGACTTGCTGCTGCTGCTGCTAAGGCACAAGGCTAAACTGGCGCAGCCAACAAGTAGCAGCTGCTCACAGCTTGGTAGCTGCAGCACGCCTACTAGGGGGCTCACGGACAAACAAACAGCAGCATGGGCATGGTCTGTATATGGTGCAGCGGTGTTCACAACGTGCTGGTGAAGCCTTTTACAGGTGGCAGCTGCTGACAACTGGTGGTGGCTGCAGCAGGGTGCTCACCGACGAACAGCAGCATGGACCAGATGTTGGCTGCCATGAACATTGCTGTGAGGTAGGGCACTGCATCCGTGCCTGTCGCTGCTGAGAAGTAGTATATGATGGGCTGCAGGCAGCAGGCGCAGCAGCAGCAGCCAGCAAAACTGTCAGGTTTGAAGCACTCGCTGCAAGCAGCAGCTGCTTGATGTCTCTCTGCTGCGTCATGTCACGTATAGCAGTTGCCCGCTGTGCAAACTCAACATCTGTAGATGCTTTGAGCTGGTCCGACACCTGGCCAGCTTGCGTTGTAACACACAGTACACCTCAAGCCAGCGTGCAGCATACGTGTACTAGTGCAAATGCTGCTGCTGATGATGTTGCTGCTGTTCACTGGCTGCTCACCGTCAGAGTCATGATGGCTATGTCGTTGCTAGTGAAGACTGTGATGATGCTGCTGACTGCAAAGTAGAGCAGGAACAGCAGCCTGCCGTTGCCTTTGCTGCGCCGCGTGATGTGCAGTGCCTGCAAGCAAACATCAGGGGCACCGATAGAGTTTAAGGCTGACTTTGAGCAGCACAGCAAGCATACACAGAGTTTCTGCCAAGGCATCGATTCATGCTGCACATCGAAGCCTGCTAGATGTGCATGACACAGGTCAACTGTTTTGCCTGCAGGCAAGTTGCCTCACCAGCCAGCCAAAGCAGCCCGTCATGTCGAGGCTCGTTGAGATGTAAGCCAACGCCATGAACAAGATGAGGATGCCATACGGCTTCAGCGTAGCGTCGCCCACAATCCCAGCAGCAAGTGTCCTGCCATTCAAACTGCCAGTAGCCAGCATGGCAAGGACGCCAACAACAGGCACGCCAGAGTAGTGCAGGCGAAGCTTCCATCTCCGTGCACCTGTTTTCCAAGGTGGCAACTGCAGGGAGACTGGCACCAGCACCAGCAGCACTACCAGAGCTATCACTGCACAGAAGATGACCAGGGCAGCAACCTCCTGGAACTGCATGGCTGGTTCGTAACGCAGAATCACTGCAAACGCATATTTCAACCTCTCGCAACTATCGGTTTAGCCCAGTCTCGGCGTGCGTAGGAGAAATTCCCGCATCTTTGGAAGTGTGGCGCGCAAGCACTCAACCAAACGCATCACTATTTTCAACGATCGTTGTATTTCAGTTTACTTGCGCTGCACGCTGAGTGCTAAGCCCTTGACAAGAGGTGGGCGAAATGACAGGTCTGTGCTCGGGTGTCCATTGGTCTCGTTGTGTCGTAAGAAGCTTCCAATCTGTTCCTTGTTGCGGTGCTTGAATCACGGGTGCTGTTGTGTGTTCGAACCCGGCGAGAACGATTCCGCCACGAGTTCACTGCACGAGCAGCCACCGTTCGCATTCGCGCTAGGAATTGCACATAGAAGCAGCCAATATGCAGGCCTCAATCATGAAGGCAGGTGCCCTCAGCAACCCCCTGCTGGGCAACCGCATGAGTTACAGGGTGGCTGCTGCTCCTGCACCCAGCACCACTAGCTTCAGGAGCGTGGTGACCATGGCAAAGAAGAAGGGTGTGCGTATCATCGTCACGCTGGAGTGCACAGAGGCTCGTGGCATTGGTGCCACACCCTCTCGCTACTGCACACAGAAGGTGTGGACCACCTGCAGCAGCAGCGGCAGCAGCAGCAGTGTGTTGACCAGCATGCAGGCACAATGGCAGTCCATGTCAATGCTGTTTTGTCAGGGTGTCACACGGCCTGTCCATCTTTACATGCGGCGCCTTGGAAGCCACTGCAGCAGCTGTCTGTTCAGCCAGTGCAGTGCAGTAGATGTGTCAGCTGGCTGGCTGAGCACGCAAATGCTGCCACACCATTGCAAGCACAGCAGTAGCCAGCAGTCAAACAGAGTACTAAGCACCCATCTGGTACCAGGCAACAGCAATGGTTCTGTCTTATGCCGGCGGCAGCAGACACAGCAACATCACCTGCGGGCGCTGTGTCAGTGGCAGCAGGGCGCCAGCGACCATAGGCATGACTAAGATCAGCAGAACAACCGCAGCAGCGGCAGCAGCAGCAGTAGCAGCACATACTGTCTGACTTTCGAGCTGATATGAGGTGTGTCAAATCAAAGTCTTGAATGTGTGTTTGTGCGGCGTGGTGGGGTTTTGCTGTGTGCGCAGAACCGCAGGAACACACCAGAGCGCCTTGAGCTGAAGAAGTACAACCCCTACTTGCAGAAGTACACAGTGCACAGGGAGGTCAAGTAAAGCAGGAGCAGCAGCTGCTGGTGAGTGAGCTGAGGTGTTTCCAGTTTGTTAGACAGAGTAGTGGTGCTGGCAGGCATGGGGTGGCAGTGGCAGCAGTGACAAAGCTTGCAGCAGCTGCCGGCAGTCGGCTCTTCGTGCATCTGCCATGGCAAGTGGGCTGAGGTGGTTCAATGTGTGAGAGAGAGCAGGCTCTGGTGGTGCTGGCAGGGCTGGTGTAGATTGGCAGCGGAGTCGGCCGGCAGCAGGGTTGGCAGTCAGCTTCAGACGGATGTGCTATGCGTTGGTATATCGCTGCGGTCTGTTAATTGCATGCCAGCTTACCGAGCAGCTGCAACGATGGTGAATGCGTTGCATTCAGGGGGCTGGCAGCCACAAGCAGGATTGTGCAAAGCAGGGAGGTGTGAAGGGCAGCAGCTGCTGCGGCAGCATGCATGATGACACATGTGCAGGGATTGGCAGCTTTGTTATCATCTTGCCTGATGTTGCCGGCAGAGTAGAATGACACTCAATCAGAGACAGCGACACCTCGACTCGAGGGGAAGTTTCCACTTGCAAGGACTGAACTGACACTAGCCTCCTGCCGCTTGCTGTGCTGCTTGCCGCAGGGTGTTATGTTGGCTCTAGCGAACTAGTTCTGTGCGGGAGATGGCGCGTTTGTCAGTGAAAGGATTGTGGCTGGGTTGGAAGGATGGTTTTAGCTGGCATGTAACAGATTACATCGTTTTCACAGGCCTCAATGGCCAGAATTGGGTTTGGAGTATATGGCATGAGCCAGTGATCAGCAGCAGTACAGCGGCCCAGCAGTGCGTGTGGCAGCAGCAGCTGTCTGAACTCTACAATGTCACACAGTGTTCAGGATGGTCTCTCGCACTGCCAGCAGCAGCTGCAGCCAACGTTGTTTTGATAAGCAATGGCAGCAGGGCTGCAGCAGCACCGTACATATCCGATATGACGTAGCGGCATAGGCCGCCTCAGGGCTACTGAGTATGGCAAAACACTGGCAGTGACGGTCCATCATGCTATGATGGCATGCCAGTGGCATTACTCTCAGCCTGACCCAGCCTGGCAGCCTAGTAGCTGACTCAGCACTGCCAGTGCGAGCCTAGCAGCCGCTGCAGTACGGTAAGGTGACTGTACCATACCCTTATGGTGTGCAGGCAGTCACTGCCGGCGGCCGGTGATAGCGTCACGAAGTGCGGCCCGCGTCTGAGACAGCCAGCGCCCAGAGGTCGCTGGCGTGGTGACCAGACTGCCGCAAACTAGCGTCATATATGTCACACACTCTAGAAATCATTATAAACTCATCATTTCGGGGCATGCAGGCCGCATCTGCAAATTATATCAGAATTCGAAGCGTTTTGAAAGCCGTCGTCTATTCCCCTTCCAAGCAGCCGAGCTGGCGGACCAGATTCACCAAAAAGCTTTTGTAATAGTTTCAAGTGCCAACAAGAAATGTTTTAGGCAGGTGCACCGGTTGTGGCCGTGGCGCGCCACGAACGGAGGACAGCAGAGCAGCATAGGGGCAGCACAAGCACCTGAGGACGACACCGATTGCTGCTTTCTTACTTTCACCATGCCATGCAGCCTTTGCCCAAGGCAGCCACCTACTCCACCTCATTGTTGCACCTGCAGCTGCTTGCTCTTGTGCTTCTGCAACTGGCTCCTTCAGCGCTGTATGCATGCTACACCTTGCCTCTGCCATGTTGAGCTGCTGTGCATGTTACCCTGAGACTATATATTGCTGCTTTGGAGGATTTGCGGGCGAAGTTGGCGTGTTGGATGCGCTCACAGCGACGCCAGCGGCAGCTCAAAAGCAATGCAGCTTCAAGCTCATCCCTGAACAAGGACTTGCTTTGCTTACTGTCAGCATCTCACTTGCATGCATGCTTGCTGTTGTCTGGCACCCCAGCGCAGCTGCACTGCTCGTTGCTTACAGGAGCTGACTTGTCTGCTGACAGCGCTGCTGTGCACAATGCTGTTTGCTAGGCTGGTGCGGCCAGCGCCCCGGAGGCTTTTGGCATCAAGTGTTCTCATGTATTTCAATACTTTGTCAACGGTGTTGCTGCCTTACTGGCCTCTCCGAGAGGGCGTGCCTGCTGCTCCCGAGGTTGCTGTCGAGGTGGCCAGACTGCCTCAAACTTTCGTCAAAGACGTCAAATGCCGTGTAAAATATTCTCGAATCGCCAGCTTGGCGTATTCAGACCGCAGCTAACTACTGCAAACTACTGCAAACTACTGCAAACTACTTCAGAATCCGGAGCGCCTTCCGAAGTCGTAGTCTATTCCCCTTCCAGGCGAGCTGGCGGTAGAGATACGGCCGGCACGCTTTCGAAGATAATAAATATGCTAATAAGAAACAGATTGGGCAGGTGCACCGGGTGTGGCGGTGCCGCGCCCCGAGGCCGCGGCTCTGCCGAGCACAGCAAAGTAGCAAAGGGGCAGCACAGACCAGCACAGCCACTTGAGGACCACACCGACTGCTGCTTTCGGGTTCCTACCATGCCATGCAGCATGTGTTGAAGGCATCACTTGCGCCACCTCATTGTTTGCACCTGCAGTTGCTTGCATGGCTACTGCGTCAGCACTGTATGCATGCCCTGTCGTGGCTCTGCCATGTGGAGCTGCTGTGCATGCTTCCCTGCAGTTGTATTGCCGCTTTGGAGGAAGTGCAGACATCATGGGGCAATTTGCATGGCTCACAGCAACGCCAGCAGCAGCTCACAACGCAGCAGCTTTGCTGCACGACACTCTGTCTTCGCTGCACAGACACTTGCTGCACAAGAACTTGCTTTGCTGAGTTTTCAACGTGTCAGTTGCATGCTTGCTGATGTCTGGCACCCCAGCGCAGCTGCACTGCTCGTTGCATACAGGAGCTGCCAGCTCCAGTGGCTTGTCTGCTGCTGTGCACAATGGACTGGACGGCTATGCTCTACTTGATCAGCATTGACAGTCAGCGGCGCATTACAGTGGGTCAGGCCAGCCTTGCTTGCATGCGCAGCCTTGCGTGAGTGAGCAGCCTTGCATGCAGGGGAAGGGTGTCACTGCATGCCTTGCTGCTTGGGTGCTGCTATTACTTTCACAATGCTGTTTGCTATAGCAACAGCAGGGCTGTTGCAACCAGCGCCCCTGCTGATTTGGCATCAAGTGTGCTCATGTACTTCAATACTATGACAACAGTTTTGCTGCCGTACTGGCCTCTTTGAAAGGGTATTTCTGCTGCTCCCGAGGTTGCCGTCGAGGTGGCCAGACTGCCTCAAACTTTTGTTTAAGACGTCAAGTGCATGTTTTATCATTATCACGTCACCAGCTTGGCGTATGCAGGCCGCAGCTGCAAACTAGGCCAGAATCCCAAGCGCCTTCCGAAGTCGTAGTCTATTCCCCTTCCAAGCGAGCTGGCGGACGAGATACGGCCGGCACGCTTTCAATAATAATACATAATCTACTAAGAAACACACTGGGCGGGTGCACCGGGCGTGGAGGTGCCGCGCCCTGATGCCGCGGCTCTGCCGAGCACAGCAGATCTGCTTTAGAGCAGTAAAGGGCCAGCACAGCCCATCACAGTCACTTGAGGACCACATCGATTGCTGATTTCGGGGTCCTACCATGCCATGCAGCACTTGCTCAAGGCAGCACCTGCGCCACCTCATTGGCTGCCCCTGCAGCTGCTTCAAGCAGCTTGGCAAGCAGCAATTGCCAGCAACAGCGCTGTTGCGCCTGTGCAATTGGCGCCAGCAGCCGGCTGCTGCTTCAGCACCGTATGCCTGCTCCGTTGTGGCTCTGCCATGTTGAGCTGCTGGCCCCCGAAACCGTTTGGGTGACCCAAATTTCCTCAACCCGTGCATCCGATGCACTGAGCCAGTGCAACAGGACCCCCCACCCCTCGTGTAACACCCCCAACCGATGACTCAGAGAGCACCAAGGCATGTAAAGAATGTAGCGGTACTTGAAGGCGCATGAACGCAAGTAAAGCAGACAAAC
The DNA here is from genome assembly GCA_902809745.2 of Tetradesmus lagerheimii. Classification (NCBI taxonomy): domain Eukaryota; kingdom Viridiplantae; phylum Chlorophyta; class Chlorophyceae; order Sphaeropleales; family Scenedesmaceae; genus Tetradesmus; species Tetradesmus lagerheimii. The sequence continues at coordinate 23,808 of CADDIJ020003015.1, forward strand.
TCCCCCCTTTGCACACGTTGCTGGTGACACTGCTCATGCAGAATCTACAGGCTCATGCACACACATGTTACACAGCAGCCTGCACGGGGTGGTCTGCTGCTGTTTCTTAAACTCAAAACAACAACAAAAGTAATCGCTGACTCAAAGGTTTGCCGAACGCTGAACACCAAGCTGCTGCCAGCAGCGGCTGCAGGCTGCCATCATGACAGCTTGAAGCCTGGCCTGCATCGGGCACTTCTGCCAGCTACTGTGGCCTACACATGCGCCCCCAAACCTGTCCTGGTATCGCCCCCTGTTTCGCTTTGTACGCGACACAACCCAAAGATGTGGGCATACCCAACTGCTGCAACTTGCAGTGCGTGCAAAGCAGCACCACAGCTGGCGCTGCTACCGTATGGCCGAGTGTTTATTGTACATTGCAGTGCTGTGCAACTTGTAGAACATCATCGTCATACAACGACATGCGCAGCTTGGCGCCATGCAGCATGAACAATTTGGTGCTATGATCGTTGAACGACCAAACTCATGCGAATGCTTGTCCACTGGCATAATGCAGCAAAACCGTGTGGGCTGGGGCACATCAGCTGCGCCATCATGGCGATGATCTGGTGACACAACCTGCGAATACTACTTGCAGCAACAGACAGCATCATGCCATGATGGTCACAACTCGTACAGTACAGTATGCCATGCTGTACAATGCAGTGGAGAGCAGCAGTCCTGCTGTGCAAACCTGATGCATAGGTTGCTGAGATGGAGACCACTGCTGATAAGGACAGGCAAGGTATATATACACCCAGGCATGGTAATTTCCCCACGATGCACATAGTCCAAAAAGCCGCAGAGCCGGCGAAGCACACCTGTGCAGTGTAAGTACTGTCTGCGCTGACTCATTGCAGGCTGCGCCTTGCATGGTGCATAACACTATGCACTGCATGAAGCATATACGCCTACATTATAGTGCTGTAACGCCGCTCTAGTCACGACCGCAGCGCCGCTCTGGTCACTGCCAGCGGCAAAGCTCTTCCTGCATACACAGCTGACCATCAGCTGTTACGACGCCAAATGGCGGCTGGCAAACGCCAGATTGGCTTGATCATATGCTGCGGCCTGAAGCTCTGCTTGAGCCTTGCGACCACAGCTCTGTACACCATCATCATTTGTGTTCTGACCATCGGCTGTTGTGGATCCCCACATTGCAGCTGGCAAACTTCACAGTGTACAAAGGCCAGTTGAGTTGACCATATGCTGCAGCCTGAGGCTCCAGGAGCCTTGCACAGCTCTGTACACCAAGATCATTTGGGGATTGCAGAGATCGCAGCATATACAGATCCAGCTGTTGAAGGGCACCAGCTACACCAGCTACCTGCCGGCAATTGGGTATTGAAGATATCACACTGTGATCTCTTGCATGCGGCATGTACAGATCCAGCTGTTGAAGGCCACCAGCTACCTGCCGGCACGGTATGCGCTCCATTGCAGGCGCATGCGCTTGGCTTGGCCTGCAGTGAAGGTCTCCATGCAGCTGCAGGGGCAGAACATGCAAACGACAGCCTGTCGGACACAAGATGGGTAGCGTGAGTCTATGTATCCAAGGATTGGTCATGGCTTAGACTAGCATGATCCCTTGGACTTCAGTGAAGCAAGTAGCGATGTCTGACGTCGGCTGGTGGCTGTTTGCATCATCTGAAATTTGCAAGTCCAAAGAAGGTACAGCTATGGGGCACGCTAGGGTGTCAAGCTGGACTACTATACTGTCAAGGCTTGATGGTTGCTGCCGTTGCATGAGTGCATTGCATACGGTGGTGGTGGTGGTGGCTAGATGCTGCTGTTGCAGCGCCCACCTGTCATATGAGTAGTCCTGCAATGATACAGGCAGCCGCGGCAGGGCAGGCAGAGCAAGCAGCGTCACCAATGTAGTGGAAGCTCGGCGATTAGATGCTCACGCAATGCATGCGCTGCTCATGTTAATAGCCTGGCACCCCTGGCAGCATAACGTGCTGTTGACTGTGCAACCCATCATGAACTTCACCATGCAATGCATCCTGCAAGCACAAAGAGCGCTATGTTGGTCTCTTCACACCACGCAGCTCACCATGAAGTTTGTTTCTGGGTCTGTGCCAGCCAGCTGTGGGCAGCTGTCACGAGCCTTGAAGCAGCCACCAACCGCACACCACACACCACACGCCACACACTACATTGCAGGCCCCAACACACAGCATACCACATCCTTGCAAGCAGTTCTAACTTCCATGACCCACCTCACCCTGCAAACCATCATGAACTTCACACAGCATTCCTGCAAGCGCTACAAAATTCAAATCGCAGCTCACCATGAAGTTTGTAACAGGGTCTGTGCCAGCCAGCTGTGGGCAGCTGTCACGCGCCTTGGGGCAGCCGGTGGCAGCAGATGCCTCCGCGGGAGTGTCTTCCACACCGTCACCGGAGCCAGAGCAGCCATCCTGCAGCATAGTTGTGGTTGGCAGCAGTGAGCAAAAACATTTGGCGGGTTGCTGCTTTACCCTGAAACGGACGATTTTCAGCAAGCAGTGCTGATCTACTTGTCACACGAGCCGCTTCCTAATTCACTGAGTAAACTGGCTGCTCTGCAATCCTCCAATCATCCCTGTTTGAGCACCCGCATGGCAACACCGCATCCGCAGATGTGAATGTTCTGGCAGAACTTGTTGCAGCGCTGTGCACAACTTGAGGCTCACCTGGAAAGTGTGGTACTGTTGGACAGCAGCGGCAGTCACATATGCGTTGGCAGCAGGGCAGGCAACAGAAGGTTGATATCATGCTGGTGAGTAAAGCTGCAGATGGTTGGCGAATACTGTTGCTGCACTACAAGCATTCATGTGCATAATATTTGCTTCTGCAGGAGCTGCAGCATCTCTATTTCACCAGCTTGGCATTAGATAGCATTTCTGATCACAAGTCATGTCTTTATGCAACAGCTTGCATCCCATCCGCTGGCAGCCATCAACACGCCGCATATGCTGGACCTTTTTCATTTGCTGCTGCACGCTTGCACAACACCGGCAACCACACAAAGAGCACCCACCAAGCCCAGCCAGTGTCCAATCTCATGTGTGGCAGTGTCTCCAAGGTTGTAGTTCTGGCTAGAGCCTGCACAGCACAACAAAATGCAACGAACATGAGGATGAAGAGAACAATGTAGTGACTGTATGCTAGCTAGCGATGTAGGATGTGTGGCACTGTCCTCATCAATATCTGTAACTGTGCCAATGCAGGACTGCAGCACGCCAGCGCCTCGGCATAAAGAGCTATTTAAGTGTCTGATAATGCGCTGGCGTGGTTGTCGTGCTGCTGCTGCTGCTGCTGCATTGATCAAAGCTGGTATTAATACAGCCTGCCTCCTGTCATCCAAAAATGCGTCTACAACGGTGACATCAGCACTATGCCCCCGCAAGCGGCGACATCAGCTCACCTCCAGGCATGGAGAATGCCCTACTCACCACCCCATCATACTGCTGCCGCAGCTGCTGTTGCTTTCCATGACATTCAGCCCACCAAGCTGTATGCTCACCTCCAGGGCTGGAGGAGTATCTAATCACCACCCCGTCATACTGCTGCCGCAGCTGCTATTGCTTTTCATTGCATTCAATACATTCAATACATTTAGCACATCAACCTCTGATGCTCACCTCCAGGCATGGATGATGTCCTAATCACCACCCCATCATACTTCGATGATACGCCACTGTAATCCCAAGGAAACGTCGCCCATCCCAGCAGCGACTGCCCTAGTGCCCAAGCGTAGATGTTCAGCGTTGCCGCACCGCCCTGCTTCAGGTTCTTCTTCATTGCATACTCTGGGGATGTTGGCAGCAGGCCTGGGCCAGCTGTGTAGAGGGCTCTGGAGCTGGTGCTGTACATAGTGGCTTTTGCAAGAGTGAAAGAAAAGCCCCATTTGTTGTAGGCCCTGTTGAGCACCTGCAATCAGTGGACAGTTCAGAGCAAGCACTCAGCGGTGAGCCATTTGGAGGTGACAGTGGATTGTTGGGTTTCAGTGACATCATTGAGACAGCTGTAGCAAAGGAAGTGGCATGTGCATCTGTGCTTCTTCTAAGCTGTTGCTGAAACCGCAGGTACTTTTATCATGCAGCAGTGGCTGCAGCAGGCCACACCAGCGTAGCTCACAGGTGCCAGGTGCTGCTGCTACTCAAAGTGTTAACTAACAGATTACTGGTATAACGAGTCGTATAAAGAGTAACAACTATGTGTTCAGGGTGCTCACCCGCATCTGTGCATCCACCTGGTCCGTATACACCACGCCAGCTGTCTTGTTGAGCGTTATAACGTGCATGTACACTGGTATGTCACGCATTGTAACATCTTCTGCTGCCACAGCTGTCCCGTCTGCTGCTTCCATCGAAGCCACAAGCATTTGGAAGCGCCGTTCAGTCCGTGCTTTCTTCGAAGGGCTTCCTTCGTTTGACGCACATCGCTGCCAGCCACCTTGTGGCTCAACTTCTGTATCTTCAAGTGCTGCTACTGCTGCTTTGCCTTTCTTCAAGCTGTTTCTAATAGGAGGATCTGGAATGGGCTCTGCTGTTAGCAGCAGCGCCTCTGCTGCTGCTTGCACATCAACTGGTATAGCTGCAATGTCAGCTGCCTCAGCTCCTGCGCCTGCTGCAGCAGCTGTAGCTGGAACCTGGTCCACCTGATGCAGCCTGCGAGATGACTTCGAATGCTTGTGGTGTTTATGGTGGTGGTTGCCGTGCGCTGATACTGCGTGTGCTGTGATGAGTAAGCTACTGATCCACACTGCCAGAATGAAGGCACCGTGCATGCGTTGCAGGCCTGGCATCTTCTACGCCAGCCGCTGCTAAGGACGGTCCCAAGCTTTTCTGACAAGTCCTGCAGGAAGTGGTCCTTGTAACTAGCCTGTTGAGTGTTGTGTGTCTGGAGAAGCAGATGGGTGGGGCGCACATGCACACCATGAGTCATTGCGCAAGCGGAACATGCTGGGTGACAGCAGGCTAAACGGGTCAGACGTCATCAGGTGGATGGAAGAGGAGGATGCGATGTTTTGACAAGCTGTTGAAGGCGTTTTGGTAGCTGGGCGTGTCTGCCATATCCTGCCAGGATTGATGCAGCACATGTGATGATGGCTACCTGTCTGTAGCCGCAGCATGCCATGCAAGGTTGCAATACATACAAGAGTGCAAGCGATATTGTTTTTGTGAGCTGCAAGGAGTCAGAGCTGCAGGTGAGCACCCGGCGCGTAACTCGACTACTGCTGCTGCATGCCCCGTGCCTAACCCCACCTGTTGCTGGCTCTAGAACGCCCTATAAAACACAATAATAAGCTAACTGCGATTGTTGTGTGGTTTTTCTCGCCTCTGTCCGCGCTGCTCGCTGCTGATACAAATGCTTAGTACGAAGCTGTGCGTGTTTGGCGATCAATTGTTGTCAGTGATCTACAGTAACCATCACAAGCTTCTTCCAGCAGGATCGCAGTGTCCTGGTGAGGCAGACACACCCGTTCCCGAGTGCAAGCTGAAGAGCAACATGACAACTGCGATCGGACGCCCCCAAGCTGCGCCCGCGTCATAATGAGGACCGCCATTAGACTTTAATTGGTACTAATGTATGATATCGTTGCTGTACTTGAGCCCGGGATGTTCCGCTATTGGCCTCCTTGTCCTACCTTCCTCTCCAGGAGGGTAGGGTAGGTTTCGTATCGGCTGGTACACTCTTGACCAGCATTTAAACGAAATTTTTGAGTATGAACAGCAGCGGTAGTAGCTTCGCAGTGTTTTACGCCGGGACCCGTTGGAGCTGGGCTGGTTGATGCGATCCAGTGGTAACCATCACCAGGCACCATCAGGCGAGGGCTGTATGGCAACAACGCAATGCAAGAGCATTCAATGCTGGCACTGAACGGTGGAGAGTTGTAGGTGTGTCCGTCGTAGCCTGTCAGCACACTGGCACAAGCACACTGCCAGCATGCCAAGTTTGCGACATAATCGGATCTCTGAAGTTCATCTGGCCTGAGGTCAGGGACTTCTCTATTTTCCAGGCACTGATAATGCGAGTTCTTTGACAATCCAACCTAGTCATTGTATCCAGTATTCAACCTTCTGAGTCAGCAGGGCATAAACCGTTCGATGATCGTGAATGGTTCAGAACCGTCTGAGCAGGACTCTGAGCAGGAATGCTCACTCCAAACATGCACAGCCGAAGCAATCCTTGCATAGCCTGAGGTCTCGAGAAGCAGATAGCACCGTCATATGTCAGCATGACAGATACTCATCATCATCATCATGTTACCCATTAAGCCATAGCATCAACGCCATCGGCCCCGCGCCCCTCAGGAGCGGAAGAAAGAGGGAGCACTGCTCCATTGTGTTTGCAATTATTACGCACATCCCAAGCTTGGACAAGATACTCAGCAATGCTCCTAGATAACACTCGGCACACCCCCCTACTACCCCAAATATCATCAGAAACAAAACGCAACAACTTGGTGGATGCATCAGTCAACGACAACACATTGCGCAATTTTCAGCGCCGCCAGCAACATCACGCAAAACAGACCGAATTTCATCAAGCATAGTATCCCTCTGAGCAGAAGTAGCGGGACAATCAAACATCAGATGTGACAAAGACTCAACACCCTGACCACAAGCAGGACATGCTGTGTTAGAATCAGCTCTGCTGCCGCCATAACGACTGGTACGCTCATGCACGCAAAGACAGCCCATTCGAACACGCATCAGCAACTCAATACCACGCGTTGGCGCACCAGAACACAAAAAGGGCCTAGCCCTTTTAAAACGCATGGCATCAGCATGAGTAGAGTGCACATGCGTGATGTAACAGCTCAAAGTAGAGTGCTGCAGTGATTCACAAACAATTCTGTCTGCATGCAGCTTCCTGACCTGACGGTTGATGTGATTCTTGCACGCATTAGCTCGATCAGCCGCCGCCTCAACATCCACACCATACTTGCAAAGCAAACTCTGCACATACTTATGCCAAGGTGTCACCGCAACAGCACCACTAGGGCGCTTCCACTCAGCTGAGAAAACCTGACGTGGCAAACGCGAATTCTGCATACGCTGGACCCTAAAGTAATACCCCATCGCCCTCTGATGAAGCCACATGTGCAATGGCTTCACACCCCATTCAGCCAGAACAAGTGAAGTGCAAGGGCGCTCCTTGCCACAACGCATTGAGCACTTGATGATGTCAGTCTGCACTTTGTCAATCTGTTGCAGTTGCCTTGCAGTTGACGGAAACCAGACCTCACTGCCATATTCAACAATCGGGCGAACGCATGTAAGCAGAATGATACGCTTTACTTCCACGCTGATGAGCCGGCTCTTCCAAACTGGCATGAGCCCACCCTTCACACGATGCACTTTTGCCAACATCTTCTCAAAGTGCGTATTCCAGTTGCAGGCATTGTTGAACCACAGGCCAAGGTAGCAGTACTCTGATACAACAGGCACAGGCACACCATTCCAAATGATGCCAGAGTCAGCCAACTGGCTGGGCTGTCTAGCTGGTGAGACATGCATGACAGCAGACTTCAAGCTATTCAGCTTGAACCGCCACTTACAACTGTATTCATAAACTGTTGCAGCCACAGCCTGAACCTCAGCCAGAGATCCGCACACAACAACAAAGTCATCAGCCTGCATGGCTGCCACAACCTGACCAGCAGGTTCGTCACAAGGGCCCATAAGGGTGATGCCAGGGTGCTTTGCATGCACCTCATGCAGCAGATCATCAATGAAGTACAGGTACAGTGCGGGGGAAATAACATCGCCATGACAGATACTAAGTCACTTTGCAGTGAACTGACAAAGTAACACATACAAAAACAATAACTGTGTCAGAGCTGCGATGCATGGCAGCATCAGTGTCTGTTTCGGTGACATCTGCTGTCATGCACTGGTTGACATCCGGGCGCCGTGTCGCAAACAGCAGGCAGTCCGACTGCCATGCCATGGCCTCGATGGAAGCCACCTCAACATGACACCCACTGCTGCGCCACAGCAGTAGCTGCTAGAGTGCTGCTGCATATTCACAGCAGTAAGCGGCTTACTCGGTTAGTCCACCGAGTGTTTCACTCATGCTGTGCTACCATATACGGCACTATGTAAAATCTGATACGCCGTATCCTGGCAGAATGCTGCTGTCATGATGCTGGTGACGATATGAAGCTGCCAGAATGCATGACAGCACACACCCTGCCAGAGCAGAATCTGCTGTGGCCGACAACAACACAACTTGATTGCTGCACACATCAGCGCCTCTCCAAAGGAGCTCGTACCGCCAGCAGCGTGCCGCACAACAATGCAGGTCATGCAGTGCTGCTGTAGTGTGTCGATGCACCCCCGCAAACGTCTATGCAATCAGAGTGCATAAACCCCAAAGCTGAGCAAGACGATGTGCTTGCCATGAATAATGCGCGTGCCCCAAAATGCATGGTGAAATGAACCCAGCATGTTTACATGCCAGATGTAGTGATGATGACCAACCGAGTGCCTGCAGATGTTGCATGGTGACCAGCTGTACAGCAGAACATAGATATACGTAACACGTGCAACTGTTAGACTGATATACACAGTACGCTGACCAACTAAAACGAGGTTCTGCCAGTATGCTGACATATGTGTGCATATGCCGGCATGTCTGGGCAGCAGGACAAATCATAGCCGTTTTCCTGCAGTAATGCAAATGCTTGGCTGTACAGAGAATATCACACTGCGTCTACTCCGCATCGTCCCTGCCACCTCCTGCAAACTGCTACCCCCTGCACCCCTGCCAGTTGTGTGCAGTCACAATGCACCCACACTGAAGAGTGCTCAAAGAATGCACCTCTGCCGCTGCAAGCAAAAAGAGAAAGAATAATCAAGAAAGGAAGAAGCCCCCGGTGCTGCAGTGTTTTTTGCCTGATCATCTTAATCATGGTGGTCACAGGCGTCATGGTATGTCTGCCACGTAATCAGAGGTGTATACAATGCACCCATGTACCCACTGCTTGCTCCTCACAAGCTGTTGCAGCACACCCATTCATCCATGCACAGTGCAAGACATCTTGCCGACACCCGAGCTCATGACAACAGCAGTGCAAACGACAGTCTACGTGTGATGGAGATCGCCAGGACTGATCGTACAGCAACTTCTCCAAACAGCATCAAGGGTATGGCTGGCCAATGCACCAAGTGAGGCTGTTGTGTAGCACAAACTGAAAGCAGCAGCACTGCTCGGTTGTCAGCGTCAGCGCTGTAGCAGCGCCATGCCACACACCGCTGCCAGATCTCCAGCTGGCGTCTCACTTCAGAGCTCCGCTGTGAAACAAAGCACATCGGCTAGCGGGATGTGCATCGGTGTTCAGCGCCTCGCTTGCCTGTAGGTGTCCCATGCATTCCACATGCGGTTGCGCTGGCCAGCAGTGAACTGATTCATGCAGCTGCAGCAGCAGACAGCAACAGTTGAACCAGGTCAGCTGAAGCATCTGCCATAGCCAACCAGCTGCCCATACACACAAAGCACAGCAGACACAAATAGCCGCGGTCACTGCAGTTGATGCTATGCACCTATTCTCCCCTGTTGCACTTGCAGGACCAACCAAACCATAGTCTCCAAATCGTCTATATGCAAGTATGCTGAGAGCTGTTTTTTAAAAGCCAGTCGAAAGTTAGTTACCTGTCGAAGGAATAGTCCATGTAGTTGCGCACAGGGTCCCTGCGGCCGTCCCCTGGGCAGCTGTCACGCCAAACAGGGCAGCCAGATGCTGC
>CADDIJ020003016.1:0-11272 GCA_902809745.2 Tetradesmus lagerheimii
CATAGTCAATGTATGCTTGCATGTTGGGCAGGCTGGTGCTGGGCAGCAGCATCGTGCGTATCAGCACTGCTGTCAGCAACAACCCAGCAAGTGCAGAGCGCTGGTATATGTGAAGCAAGGCTGTTGAGAATGCTTGTATGTGCTGTTGACACTGTGCTGATTCCAGCCTCAAATCACAGCGCAGGTTTTGATTATTGCATCTGCAGCAGCGTAGAATATCGGGGCTGTGCTTGATTGATGTTGGCCGAGTATTTTCGCACATGAGTTGCTATGATTTTGAATCCCAGGGCAAGCAGGAGGCCTTTGAATCGGGTGTCATGTCAGCATGGGTTTATGGTTCTGAAGTTCAGCTGCTGCCAGCAGTCGGGAAGTTGTGGCAGTCAGTGGCTGTGGTTGCAAGCAGCTTGTTCTGTGCGTGCACTGCAAGGGTCAGTGCATATAGGGTGATGCTGAAGCAGAGTACTGCTGCCAGGGCAGGAGCAGCAGCAGGACTTGCTCTTGTGCTGCTGCAGCAGTGCATCTTTGGGCAGTTGCAGTAGCTGCAAGCGTACATGCTGTGATATCAGCCGTGTCTATGTTTAGTAGATGCTATTATTTGGTGGCATCGGCGTCTGTGCGTAGTCCGCAGGCTGCCTCCCGTTAGGCCGTCCTGGGTCCCGTAACGGGGGCCCGCAGGGCTCCCGCAAAAGCCGTGCGGGCCCCCGTTATGCATTTTTTAGGGGTAGGCCTCCCGTTAAGGTGCCCCAAACCCCGCACCCGGGGCCGGAGGGGCCCCACGGGATAACATGTTAAAGTACCGGTGCAGGTGGACCCGGGCCTTCCTCAGTGCCGTAGGCTGAATAGGCAGCAACATCTATCGATTCGTGTCGCGAAGCATCTGCATGCTGCCACCGCGCCTGTCATCGACGAGCGGTCATCTGATAATCTTCTGAGCACATGCCCTGTGCTGTTGAACATGTGCTGTTGAACACCAGCTGTCAAGCAGTACAGCAGGTGGCGTGCTTGGAGCACATATGCCCGACACGTGCGTCACACAATCGCGATAAGGTGTGGTGGTGGTCGGGCAGCACCCATAGAGCACTGCTAACAGGAGTGCCTGACCTCACGAGCCTCTTTCATAGCCCGTCAGTGCACTGGGTCACGTGACGGGCCATGGAGTCCCCTGGCCAGAGCTTTGCATTGGCTGCGTAGGGGGGGCGTGCAGGCAATCTCTGGGGAATCAAGGAAACAATAGATTGTAGTTATGCAGGTATTCTGTTGCTGCGGCTGATCAGAGGTCGCCTTAAGCTTGGTAAATATTTCAAGCATTCACACTGTGTCACTGATCGATCATGAGTGAGTCACCAGCCAAGCTTTGAGGGACGAGTGCAGTCAGGGCCTAGGTATATGCAACGGAGCTTATTTATAACATATGAGCTACCTCAAAGATTCAGCTCTGCTGCTGTGTCACATGCATTGAACAGCCTTCATAGACAAAGTGCCCCTGACTTGAGTGGATCCGATTATCGCCATGCAGAGCTGTGCCAGATGGTTGGCTCTGTGGCAAACCCTTTTGTCATCGGCAACAATGTCTCCCCTCGCTTGCACAGTTAGCCAAGCTGGCTACAGGTGCATGATCTTACGGCGCACGCAGCGTCATCACTGTGGTATGTCGGAGTGCTGGTGACGCCTGCACACGCTATGTGCAGTGTTTTCAGCGTATACATTTTGAGAAATCTGAAGTTGCGTTCGTTCGCAAACAGGCTGTCAGCATGGTCTTGTAAGCACCCGCGTTGTTGACGTTGCAAATGAAAAGGCCTTTTCACAAGGAGAAGAGTTGCTTGAACCAGCTGCAGTAAACCCATGAGTTGCACATTTTGGGCGATTTTACGGGTGTTTATGCACTCCTGCCACTACATCACAGGTGGCCCTTTGCAGACGATATGACAGCATTACGGACATGACGCTCACATGGCGTGGTTGCCCTGAGAGCTGTACAGGTCTATGAGTCGATCGGGATTCGTGAGTTTGGCGCGATAGAACATATACAACAGCCTGAGAGTCAGTCTGTTTTTCACGCCTTCTGCTGTGCTGTTCGTGAGTGGCCTCGGAGGGGACGTTGTTAGCCCTCCCTTTTCCTCATTGTGCTTTCTGGGCATTGTCTCGTGTTCGGCGTGTGAGCTAGGCAGCAACCTGAGGCAGCTGTGACTGGAGTAGCAGGTCCCCGAGAGCCGGGGCAGGGGGGATTGCGCGGACAGACGCACATGCTTCTTAAGGATTCTTTGGAAGCATAAGGTGCGCTGCAGCGTACAGCGGAGGGACTGCGCGACTGACTCATGCCCTTGGCTGGGCTGCTGTGGTAGGGCATGCATTTTAGAGCACAATTGAGCCATATCTGCTTATCATGACTTCATAGACAGCAGTCTGCCCGCCTCTGTGTAGCTTTCAGGTTGGTATGCTGAAAGGGCACATCACGCATTTTGTCGCAGGGGCGCTACCTCGGTGGGGAGGTCGATGTGGAAGAGCCTTAAAAAGGCCCTGGGTAAGCCGGGCAAATCCAAGAAATGCGGCAGCAGCTTGGATCGGTTCGGCCTCGATGTCAGCACCCGGTCCACGTCCTCTGCGGCGCCCAGCAGTGTGCTGTTCCCGCTGGACTTGGCAGATGCTGATGCTCTAGCAGCGTGGTCTGAGCAGAAAGTGGACCATGAGCAGCAGTTGCCGTCTCTTGGACGGCGGGCAGGTACAGCAGCAGCAGGCCCAGACCCTCTGACAGCAGCTCAAATACAGCAGCAGCTACAGCAGCAGTTGGTGGTGCAGCAGCTAGTGCAGCGGACAGATGACTACTCTGCCGGCAAACGCCAGGCAGCTGCACTGCAGAAGCGTGTCGATAACCAGATGCTCAACCCGTCAACGTGCTTATACCAGATCAGCTCTCTGCTGTCTCTGTCGACGCTGTTTGAGCACAAGGTGAGCCTGGCAGCAGCGGTGATACTCCTGGCTGGGCACACACACAGCTTGGGCTTGCATAGTAAGCAAGCTGGTTGCTCATACACAGTCCGGCATTGCTGCAAGTTTCTTTCCTCCTAATCCTGCAAGTCGTGTGGATGCTTCTGCATGTGCCTGCATTGGCAGCTGTGCCGCAATACCAGAGTTCGTTGCTGAGCTGCCTCTGCCGTTAATTCCATGTTTGCCGTCCTGCAGTTGCAACGAGATGCCGTGACAGCATTGCGGCAGGTGCCGGGGCCGCTCGTCAGCGGTGCAGTAGCAAGTGCAGCAGCAGCGGAGCGGCAGCACTTGCAGGAGCAGCAGCAGCAGCAGTCTTTTGGCACCAGCCAGCAGCAGCAGCTGCTGCAGCCACGGTGCGAGCACGGCGACAGCACCTGCAGCAGTGTCAGCAGCAGCTGCTGCAGCTGCGTGGGCCGCACACCTAGTGCAACAGCTGCCAGCACTGCCCACGTTGCGCTGCAGCTGTCGCGCTGGGGCTACCGCGTGATTGTGCGCAAGGTGCTGCACAGCAAGGCGTACTGGACCAAGTCGATGGACAACACGTTCATCGTGGCGTTGGACACCAGCAGCGGCAGCCACGTCGAGTACGTGGTGGACCCGCACTTCAGGGAGACTTTCAATGTGGGCGTCATGAGCAGCAACTACAGGTGGGCGCAGCGCGACCTTGGTAGTTGCTGCTTGTTGCTGCTTGATGTTGCAAGCTTCAATGTCCTGGTTGCTGTAGCAGCAGCATCAGAGGGACGCTCGCGCAGTGGCCAGGAGTATGAACAGCTGCATGTTGCGCAGGGCACTGATCAGCATTTGGCACAACAGCGTCTCGGCATGTCGGCTAGCAGCAGTGCGTTGAATTGCATGCTTGCGTTGCAGCCTTGTCAACAGGAAGTAAGAGAGCAGTGCTAGCTCAGCTATGTACAGTGGCTGACTGTGTGCATCCGTTCCTGCCGTGTTGTTCCGTGTCGTGCAGTGCTGTGTGGCACAGCCTGCCGCAGGTGTTTGTGGGCATGCCGTGCCAGCTGCAGCCTGTGGTGCAGCTGCTGTGTGAGGAGATGGAGCTGTCATTCCTGGAGGCAGGGCGGCCCTGCCCTCCCTGGCGCGAGTGGGCGGCCACCATCAACCGCTGGATGAGCGACCAGTACGTGGACATCATCGTACCGGAGCCCACAGCAACAGACGAGGAGGTGGTCGAGTACATCAAGCGCTGCTGCCAGTTCAGCGGGCCAGCAGCAGGCCCCGGCAGTGCGGCCGGCAACAGTGGCGCCAGCGCCAGCACCACCAGCACCTGCAGCCCGGTCGACCTGAACCAGCAGCGCTTACAGGACAAGATGCACGTGAGCAGCGTGCTCAGCAGCGCCAGCACAAGCAGCAGGCGCTGCGTGCCGGAGCCGCTGCACAAGCAGCTAGGGTTCTCTGCAGTGGCAGAGGATGAGGCCGCCGCGCAGCTGCTGCCATCCGCACTGCGCGATGCCTCATTCACGTCGGTTACGTCAGAAGCATCCGCAGAGTCTGTGCAGATGCTCTGCGAAGCTCAAGCAGCAGCAAAGGCAGCAGAAGCGTCCGGCAGATCGCTAGGCATTGCTGCGCGCTCGCTCAGTGTTCCCTCTGCTGAGCTTCTCAGTAGCAGCGCGGACAGTGGCAGTGCGCTGGATGCTGAGTGCTTTGAGGTGCCAGCAGCGTCACCTCCTGCACATCATTATCATCAGCAGCCGCTAGCATGTGCAGCAGGTGACCTCGATGCAGCTGATGACGGCAGCTTCAGCAGCCGGCCAAGCAGCTCAGCAGCTGCTGAGGGCAAGGCAGCTGTTGCTCAGCAGCAGCCTGCAGGCCGCAGCAAGAGCCTGTTGACTGTCCACATGCAGCTCAAGGCCCAGTTGCAGCAGCAACAGCATGGCATGCTGTTTCCTGCGGGCGGTGCTGCATGCACAGGGCAACAGCATGTACAGGGTGCGCCACACCTGCAACAGCGCCTAACAGCAGCCACTCTGCTGCAGCAGGCGCAGCAGCAGGCAGCACCACAGCAGCAGATGCTGCTGCAACAGCTGCAGCTGCAGCACCAGCAGATGCTGGCGCAGCACATGGCGATGCAGCAGCTGCAGCAACAGGGAGTGCAGCAGCAGCAGCTAGCAGTCCTGCAGCAGCGTTGCAGTCAATCATCTCAGCCGCAGATGCAGGGCATGCAGCCACTGCAGCAGCAACAGCAGTGTGTTGCTCCGTTGCTGCCGGTGGTGCACACTGTACGCCCTTGTGGTGTTCCTGTGGCTGTGGCTCAGCCTGTGCTGCACCAACAGTTGCAGCAGCAGCAGCCTGAGCAGCAGCAGCAGCCAAGGCAGCCTCCAGTGCAGATGCAGCAGCTGCTGCAGGCAATGCAGGCAGTCGCCCCTGCGCAGCAAGAGCAGCCGCGGCTGCTGCGCTTGATCCAGCGCAAGTGACACAGCTACGCCAACCGTGTGCAGGACTGAGCTGTGATTGGTGCGTGTATCATGTTGCGCCGCTAGTGCTGGGCCCTGTGCCTGCGCTGCTGCTGCTGTTACCTGTATAGCTGTGGACGTCCTGGCTCTGCCAAGGGTTTGCCGGCCGGGGTGGTTGTGAACATCTTGCTGCTGTTGCAGCTTGATCTACATCTGTGTGGCTGAGTCTGTACAAGTGGCTTTTGTGTTGTGTGGGGCTTTTTGCGCGCCTAAGAACCTGTTGTGTGCTGTCTGTGGACTTGTGCGTGTGAACGGTGGCCAGCTGTACAAAGGGTTTGCTTAGGTTTGTGTGTATGTTGGTCTGGCTGTGTTGGTCTGGCTGGCTCTAGCTAGTTCTCTGATGCTGCAGCTGCACAAGATGACACCTGCATGTGCTGTCGGCGTCCTAGCTGGCCAGCGCTGTCTGATGCTGGGTGTTCCGGCACTCGCGCATATGATGGCTGCTGAACATCGTTTTGTAAGCAGCGTACAATGCAAAGAAACACTGTGCGGTGGCTGTGGAGTTCGTGCCGGGTGCTTTTTCTGGAGTTTGTGGGGTGACAGGGGAGGTGGGCTTTGTACATCGTGCCGTGTCGGCTATGCTTCAAGAAGCTTGTGCCACAGGTGGTTTGCCTCTGGCAGCATGTTTTGACGTAGTAGCAAAGCGGGCTTGGGTGGCTGATCGTCGCTGAATGAAGAGGCTCTTGCTGTTTGCAAGCGTGCGTCACGCCTGTGCTGACCAGTTTCCTTTGTGTCGCGGGGACAGCTGGTGACTGCTTTTACGCCAGCTTTGCTGAAGGGGTGGGTTTTTTTTGAAAATGCTAGGTGTTCGCTTGTGCTTTCTCTCCTAGTTTTGCTTACCTACGAGGCTTGTTGTTCTGCGGGCTGACTGCGGCCAGCAACTGGCTTGGGGATAGGGGTGTACGGTACGTTGAGACAGGCCTCACACCTGTTATGCTATTGGCCTGAATGAAGTCAAGTAATAGTGTCCTGTACGGCATAAAGCATGGATCCTGGGGCAGCCTTTGTGCCCGTTGTACGGTATGCAGTGCGCGGGCTTGTGTCGAGTAAGCTCAGCATTATCCTGCAAGGGCTGGTTCCTTGAGCATAACAGCTAAGCGCAGTCTATGTGGCTGCGAGATGGCCCCTGCACCGTTGCTTTGTGCGGGCCTGGTTCGCTTGCTGCATGCATGTCCAGGAGTTCATAAACAAGAGCATTGCCAGTTTTCCGGATTGCTCCATTGATGCGGGGATCAGTTGCCTTGACAGCTCTCCTGCACCTTGCGTGGCAATGAATGGCAGCCGCGGGGGCGCAACAGTTGGTTGTCTCCTGTATGTCAACCTGCCTGTATGTCAACCTCCCTGGAGGGCATTTGTGGTGTCGACTCTTATCAGGGCCTGGGGTTTATGGACTGCTCGGCCTGTGGATGCTGTGTACAGCACACGGCAGCTGGCAGCAGCTGTCCGTGTGTTGTTGCTGCACCTGTTCAACTCAGGTGCAGCCTTGTGGCATGACACGCGCGGCTGATAACAATCGCCGTGTGCTCTTGTCTGGCTGTGGTAGCTGCCTGCTGCTGCACTTAAGGCAGTCGACCTGGCAGCTTAGCATGACTGTGTTTCAGGTTAGCATCATGCACCTTGCAACAGCTGCACAGTGGTGTGTGGTAGCACTCATAGCAACCTTGGTGTTATTACAATTAACGAGTCATGGCATCTGTTTGCTCTCTTGTCGGTCATTCCACGTGTCTGCCTTTCAGCAGGTGGCTGTGCTAGGTAGTTGACTACCATGGGCGCTAGAATGGCGCGATTGAGGTAGCTGTACCGCCGTACATGGCTTGCATGTGCGGCGCGTGCTGTTGTTGCCGCAACCAGCGCGGCAGCTGACACATGCAGGCCATCCATCAACAGCGTGCGTGGGCCGTGGCACTGAACATACTGCATCGTCTGAGCAGCACTGCAGCTCTGATCGTCCGCATGGTTCGTGTGCATAGGTCGGCAGGTGTGGCATCACGCGCATGTACAGCACTGCTGCCCCCCTGGTGTGGTCTGGCGTAGGAATGCACTGCTCTGGTGCTGCCGAGATGTGCTGCTGAGCCTGCACAGGTACTGCTTCGTTGCCACACGCGTGCCCAACTTGCGTCTGCCTGGGTACTGGCCTTTGCCTGGAGGTGTTTACTACTAGATGCAATGCGTGCTTAGTTGCATCATCTCTTTCGCATGTGATGCTGTTGATTATCGGACATTGCGCCACAGCCAACATCACTTACGCTGCAGGGCTGCGTCTTGGGTGTCGTGTCCGTGCATTGGCAGTGCTTATCAACAGGTCTGCTACGTCTGTCTCTGCCGCTACAGCGCTGCTGAGTGGTGTAGCTGCAGCGCTGCGTTGTCAGGGTTGTGGCCTTGTGTTGGGCCTGGCTGCTGCCCCTGGCATGTTGATACAGCAGCAGCTTTGCTAGAGGTAGTGTGGTGGCACTGCTGCTGCCGCGGCGTTCATGCGGCCGTGTACTGCGCATGTGTTTTGTTTGCAGTTTTGGGTGGCTCTGGCTGCATGAGCGTTGTGTGCATTGGCTGCTGCTGGCTTCAGGCTAGCGTTGCTATGATCCAAGTGATGGCGCTGTGTAGTGTGAGGGCTCGTTACTGTTAGACTGATAGATTCTACTACTGTTGCGACATGTGCAGCCCTGCAGAATGCGTGCAAGCGTTTGTGTGTCGTGCCTGCCAAGGGTTTCTCGACACCGTGATGGATGTAACTATGTTATGTTGCGCTGTGGCGCTGAGCACTTTGTCACGGATGTGTGCTGCAAATGTGGGATCTGTGCAGTAGTTGCTGGTGTGGTTGTAGCACTGCCAACGCTAGGCTGTACCTGTGCGTGTGTGGGGGCAGGCTGAATCGCCCCATCAAGGACAGTCAAGCCTGCCTGCTGCTGCTTCCGTAGCAGCCATGCCGACCACTGCTTGTGGTCAACAGTGTCCCGGTGCAGCTTGCATGTCTGCGGATGCTTGTGCTCTGTGCACAAGAATGCGTGGGCTGTGCAAGAGAGTCGTTTCCGGTGCTCCAGTCAGCTTCACGTCTCTGCAGTTGGCGTAGAGCTGTGAACCTCACGCTCCACGTGCATCATTCATAGCCCGCGTTGCTGGCCCTCCTGGTACCCCAGCATGCACTGCATTGCAGCTTGTCCGGAGCAGCCATCACAGAACACATGCGCTGCCCTCATGGAACAGAGTGCTGTTAGATTGATTGATTGATTGTCTGGCGAGTAGCGCGGTGTCTGCAGCAGTCAACATTATGGCGTAGCTGCAGGCATCTCGCTGCAGTTTTTGGTTGACCTGCCGTCGGATCTTGGTGTCGATCAGTGCCGATTCGTCGCTTGCAGTCAGTGTGCAGTGTGCAGACAGCTGCTGTGGCTGTGCTGGCCTGATTGTGAGAGGCTGCTTAGGAGCGGCTGGTTGGCCGCTACACACACGATTGGCGGGCGCTCGGTGCCTGCAGATTGGTGGGTTGCTGATGCAAGGCGATCCGTATGGTGATGCACGTGGTTGCTTGCCGATGTCGAACAACCTGCTGGAGGTGGAGCTGCAGCTGCGTGTGTGTGCGTGTGTGTCATGGCGCTACTGTGCGATGATCAGTCTCTTGCTTCCACCCCAGGCTGTTGACAGATTTAATACTGCTTTCGCCATGACGATATAGATAGTGGGAAGGCTTGGCTGAGGCTGCTGTAACAGCTGGCAGGAAAATGCAAGGGCTGCAAGGACACAGCCAGGTGCGAGCCCGCTGCAATGCATGCAGCCTCCGGGAGCTGCCAGCTGTCAGCAGAGCAAACTGCTGGTCAGGTAGCCTCAGCCAATAGCCGTTTGAGGGGTTACACACTTTCAAGCACCGAGAGCGGCACAATTCAACAAGAGGCAAGACAGAGGAAAGGCGAAAGCAGCAGACAGGTGCAGGCACCGGCAGCAAAGGGAAGGCAGGGGACCAGCAATGAACAGGTCCCCAAACAAGCCTGGCGCAAGGGCGCACAACGCAGAAACAGGCAACGCAGGCCTGCAGCAGAAACACTGCAAGAGCTGCGAAGCACCACACACTATGGGAAGCAACCAGCATCAGCACAGCTATCAAAGCTGCACGACAGCGCACCACTGTCAGACGCTGCATGGCAGCGGACATGACACTATGTAGGGGCTGCAGCGGGCAACACCATCTCATTGCTGCAAGGCAGCATAAAACCATGAAACCCAGCGAGCGGCACAGGTTCGGCAGGTAGCGCGGCACGTTGTGCATGTTGCGCAACTACTCTGCGGCAACTGACAACCAGTGGTCAGTCACCTGAAACCAGAGGCACCGCTAGCAACACAGCCACTGCAGCGCCACCACCCAGTGCACAATGCGGAACAGTAGCCACAAAAAAAGGGGGCGGGAAGGGCGGGCGAGTTGCAGTTCGCATGAACAGCAACGAAACGTGCAGGGCTAGACGCCTGCGCATGCTAAGTGGCCTTCGGCAGCAGTGAGGTAATGACGTGTTTTGACTGTCACCTCACCCACTGCTTGCCTTTGACCAGGCAAGCAGGGATACAGCTACGCTGCATTAACCGCAATGAACAAGTCCATTGCACATTAATACTGCTTTCGCCATGACGATATAGATAGTGGGAAGGCTTGGCTGAGGCTGCTGTAACAGCTGGCAGGAAAATGCAAGGGCTGCAAGGACACAGCCAGGTGCGAGCCCGCTGCAATGCATGCAGCCTCGGGGAGCTGCCAGCTGTCAGCAGAGCAAACTGCTGGTCAGGTAGCCTCAGCCAATAGCCACATTGAAAAGACCAGTGGAACAGGAAGGGGGAGGGCTGCAAGCAGCAAGGCTTGCAGCCCACCTGGCCCGCCGCAACACGGCGCGCAGATAGAAGCCACAACACATGTGGCAGGCAAACAACCAGACGCACCCCAGCGCACACCACTAACGCAGCAAACACTCACGCTGCCAAACCTACACCGCTGAATCCAGGGCTGGGGCCGACAGCTGCTGCGAGAAGCAGCAGCAGAAGCAAACGCAAACCAAAACACACAACCACCAGCACAAACCACCACTGCAGCAAGCACACATGCTGCCAACCTTCAAACCTCTGAATGTGGTGCTGGGGCCGACAACTGCTGCAAGCAGCAGCAACAGCAAATCAAATGCTGAGCAGCAGCACGCTGTACACACGCATGCCCAACACGCAGCCTTTGCGCGGCAAACACCTAGCTGCGGGACCATCTGCAAGCTAGTGCTCGATGCGAACAGCTAGCAAGGGCCAGGAACTGTGGCGCCGAGCCATAGGGCCGGTGAGCGTCGAACAAGGCAGCTGGAGGCTGTCAACCGCAAGCAGCATCAGCTCATGAAACCAAGGCTGAGCCGGCCACAACGGCACCACCACCGTAACATTTGCACGCTCTTCGCGCACTTTCTGCACAACCTGCAGCAACATTGAGGTGGTGACAGGCGGGAAAGCAAAGGCATTGCCCCAAGCAGACCATGGCTGCAGCAGGGCATCAACGCCCCTGCTGCCAGGGCGCTGGAACAAACTGTAGAAGCAGTGACAGTGCGTGTTTTCCGCCGAAGCAAACAGGTCTATTTTGTGCGGGCCCCACATAAGATCCAGCCAACTAAACATCTCAGAATCCAGGCGGTAGTCCCCATGGTCAACAAAGCGAGAAGGTGCATCAGCTCTATTAAGTTCTGATTTCACCCTGACCACCTGCAGCTGAACATGCAGATCTTCAAGCACAGACCACAACAACCTGTACTCGTCCATGAGAGCAGCGGACCGTGAAGCAAGCGCCCCAAAACAGACTCTGTCACCGTGTTATCTTC